>JAULBW010028048.1:0-78590 GCA_032358265.1 Vaucheria bursata
ATCCCATTGGCTGCTTTTGTGAAGAGTCATCAGAATATATGAAACAGAACATAAAGTATAGAATATTCTGGAACATGTGGATCTAAGGTATTGTTGTAGTCCTAACACCAACTTATTGGGAATGAAAAGTACTTTGGATTGCAATATGACTTAGACCTTGACCTTCCTTATTATGCACATCCTAAGTCTTTCTTCCATAAGTTTGAATGAGTTCTTCAAATTTTTTTTTTCATTTCATCGAAATATATCAGTTCAAATTATTGAAAGTAAGATGTAAATTGAATTTATATTTTGAGGTAGAACTTTACTTCAATATCTTAACTATATTTCTTCAAATATAGTATGGTATCCAAACTGTGTAGCAACTAATGCGGCTTTACCAACAGCTAGAAAATTAAGTTCATGTAAAAAATGTCGTTTTAAAGTTCCTCTTAAATTGGTGATGTTTATGGTGTCAATTTGAGCAATGTGATATGAACAAGGTGGAATTTCGTGCAACAGATATTTTCGATCAATCCAGCACCAATCTGATTTGCTAATCCTATATGGTTCGATTGGACCAGATTCAAATCGGATCGGGGCCGAATTGAGGATCATTTATAGAATCCTGTTGTCCCCATTAGAAGGGTTAGCAGGCGATTTATGGGCTAATGGGCGATAAAAAACGCGAAGTTGAATTATATATCCTATTATCTTCACATTTTTCAATCAACAAGAGTAAAGAAAATGAAGTCCTTGACTTATTTCAGCTTAGAGTATATATCCGGACTGACAATGATGCTCGCAGGCGTGTTGTTTCCACTTATACTAATGGTGTTAAAAAGTCGCCGATCAACATTTAAGCATTCACATCCAATATAGTAATATGCTACCTTGGGAATACATTTTGCGAGGTTGAAATCTCATCAACTTGATATAGCGCTAGGCGTCAAACAAATACAGCGCATCAAAAATATATTTTTGTTTTTAGTATAAGTGCAGTAACAAAAGTATTGTAAATACTCATTTAAACAAAATGTACAAAAGGTGGTGCCGCATGTTACAATCAATTTTTTTGCTTGAAAATTTTTGTTGATTAGTGCTATCCCTTAAATTAATTATGGAAATTTACATCGAAAAAAGTTTTTGAACGCTCTAGCTTGAGAGCCCTATATTTGCTTTTGTCATATTGCCTTGTAAAGTTCGCCCCACGTATAATTTTCAAAAGCTAGATTAATTCGATATCTTGATTTGATTTATAGGATGGGCAGCTTGATTTGATTTATAGGATAGGTAGCTTAATTTAATTTAGAAAGCTACACAGTATTCAGATTTCGCTTTTGCAACTTTTGCCAAATGCTATCATTCATTTGAAATGTTAGAATTTCATTTTCCTACCTATATATATAACTTACTTTATACTTAAATGTACTTCGAGAATCAGTATCATTTAATAGATGCAATGTTAGGTTGTCAAAATCAATAATTTTTATTTATACAACTCTGGAAATTGATCAATTCCATGTATAATATGACCTAACTATGCACAATTAGGAAATAAACATGCTCTAGCACTAAATGAATCAAAATACTAAAATTCATTCTAGGTACTCTTTCAAATGCCCTATTAGAAGTTTAAATTTTAATACTAAATTCTAACAGGATTATAAACAAAGCTCTTTAATTACAAAACAGTGTGTATAGACAAGCATGTACCTATGCCAATTGGGTACTGTATAACTTAATATCATTCCATTTTTTTAATTTAATTAGACCTTATCGACTAGTAAGATGATGCATGCAGCAATCATTATGCCTAAATGGCATTGAAGAAGTTTTAAAATGCTTCAAGGATGTTATAAAATATAGAACAAGCTTAATGATATGAAAGTCATGCGGACATTGATTGAAGCAACTTTTTAAAAATATTAAACAACTTTCTGTACAAGATATTGTTAGGCCCAAATTAGTTATAATTGACTTCAAATGATTGATATTTTGTTTTCATTTATAGTATAAATGGTGATAAAATTAGAATGACATGGAACCCATCCCTCAAATTTTGGATTTCAAACATGGTTTAAATTCAACTAGGTTTTGGATATGTAAAACTTTAGTTGCTAAATTATTCAGCCAAACAGCTATAAACCTCGCTTCGTTGCTTTGTAGAGGACAGCATCTACAAGTTTGAATTAGCTAAGCTAGAGGTATAGAACAGAAGTAACACGTTGAATTTTTTAGCCTGCTAAGTTTGTAAAAATGATTTTTAAATAAGAACAAGATGATCTATTTGCCAAAAAAGCTCGAAATATTGAATCTAGCTTTGTTAGCAAAATAGCCATACTAGAAGACTTGAAAGTTTATTTGAGGACTATACTAACTAGAATTCGTGCAAAGCACCGTGTAAAGATTAATGCAGCGGAATCCTACTAGTTAGGCTGTTACTGCTCTTGGATGAAAATGTGTTAACATTTTCAACGCTTTTGTCCAGGGATACCTCTAATGATGATTGAATGCAGTAGAAATGACTATTCGCTCACATTCCCAATACAAAATTTTGCTATATAAGTGTGAGCAAAATTTTCCAGCAATCATGACGTCGAGGTAATACCTGTCCAGTAATTTATACAATATGACCGTAATGTTACATTTAGCTTTAAGTATTGTCATGTAATGACAATGAATGACGTTGCTTTTGCTTGATTGCATTATTAAGGGGAATGAGTGGTTGGATTATATCGATGTAAATCAATTATAGCAAATTTATTCGATTAGAAGCGATGACGAAGACTCCAACTTTTCACGTGAAAAGTTTAAATTTAACACGCAGATAATTATAATATTTCTGTAAATCTAACAGGCGACATACTCCTCGTTGCGCAACAGCGAATTCTAATGAACGGTTTCATTTTCGTTTATGCTTAATATCCAATCAACTGACCTTAAAGTTCACGTCGTCGTCGCTACAGGCATCCCACTTGTCTGCCAGGTCTGTGACCCCGCATTTTATTCATAGGCCGCATTATTTGCACCGCCTCTCGGAACCATTGGTAATCTCGGCTGTTCTCTGCGGGGCAGAGGTTCGCGATCCAGATCTGGCCGTACTGCCGAAGCCCCACCCCTTATCGGTACTCGACAAAGTTTAAGGCACGTTCATTGATCTTTTTTCGGGATTGAGCACTTACTGTATTTCATTAAAAAATATTTTCCGAAACTTCCGCATTTTTCTATGACGAATTATTGTTCTCGCCCGCCATAATTGTATATGCTGAACGTGTCCAATTTTAGAAGCGCGAATTTAAATATGATGTTACTTTTGTTTTATCATGTTTTAGCGGTGGTGTGTTATTTGAGTTGATAAATGTGCTTGACTTTATTTGTCTACTACATATCTTGATCAGGCCGTAAAATTTGTTGATACAGTCACGCATAATGAAAATATTTGAAATCCTTGCGACGGTTTAATCAAATATTGAATTATTTACTTAATGCCATTCCAATATAAAAACCAATTGATTGAATACTCTGAAAATCGCGGCTCGTTTTGATATTTTCTTTTTTAGTTGAAAGTAGGCAAAGCTCTTTATGAGCTGAGATTCATTGTTCCATATCTTTCCTACCCATGTCAGAACTATACTAAAATAAAATGTAATTTTCTTTATTTGCAACAAATGAAGTCTTTAAGCATAATATATTAGCTCGTATTTCTTTTGTAGTACATAGAAATAGTGTAAAATAGGTATATGATATTTGATTAATTACCATGTCTTACTTTAGGACGGAATTATAAATTTAAAATGATGCACAATGATTTCTCCTATGTTCATATTTTAGTACTTATCATTCTTAGGGAATTACATTATAGTCGAAGGCTTGAAGCCCACGTCGAACAGCGAATCTTACGCGAACTTCCATCTTCCCGTATAGCGACAGGTAACACATATTTTGTTTTTTATAACATTTAGCATCAAAATTTTACTTTACTACAATTGATATTCCATAAATCGATGACTCTCTCATTGATATATTCTATTATTTGATGGACTTACCACACTGACTCCGTTTCTTTTGTATATTGATACCTCTTATCTGATATATTCGATTAACAGACAATTTTTGTGTGTAATCGACAGTATCAGCTAGTGGAATTTTAACTGCATTTTTTGCAAACAGAGAACGAAGCATTGTTGTTGAATCGAGGCGATCGGGTTGTTGTTGCTAAATCAAGTGATATAGTAACATCTTCGAAAACTAAGAAAAAGAGCAGCTCGAATATTGAGCATATTGGAGATAGTGCTCTAGACCTCAAGAATTCGGATAGCGTCATAAAGGGAATGGAATCAGTAAGTTCTACAACACCTTTTCTTGTATTCTGGAATATTTCTATATAATTCACATGACAAAAGGATGTAGCTTTCATGAGAATGTGGATTGCATTAAGTTATATTTGTGTATGCTTTTATACCATAAATATGTAATATTTACTAGTCGATTTGATCGCCATGTCAGGTTGAAACAGTGCGAATTAAGAATGTAGTCTTTACGCATCACACGGAAAAGATATAATAGACTGAATCTTTACGAGAACACATAAAAACACTTTGTGTTATTACTTCATTCATATTTTGGTCTTTTTATAGCAAAATTTCTTTGAGTTTGATTAAGGTCATATGTAATTATATAATTTTTTTAAATTTTTGAACAGATTAACACAAACATGAGACAAGTGAGCTTAAAAACTCGGTCTGCATTAGATTCTGGCGCTCCATTACAACCTCACACGACGTTGAATGAACCATCAGGTACAATAATTTATTAAGCAATTTAATGATCTAGTAACTACTGGTTTGCGCATTAACACGTATATCATAATCAGTCATATTTTATGAAATTAAGAATAAATTATACCAGACCTTTTATTATATTAAGATTTTTCTGGTTGTACAAAGATTTAAATGTGTTTCGGTTAAATTTTAGTTTGAGTCATCTCATATCCGCTCTAGTTTATTTCAAATTAATCATTCTATTATTGAAGTGCCATTTGAATGGGCCACTTATGTGATTTTTTCATGCCGTTTCATAGTACCAACTAAATGTGCTTCAAAATAGAACAATTATTATCAACTTGCTAAGCGAAATCTTTAGACAGCTGACTTTGAACATATATAAGTATATATATATCAATCAGGACCACCAAATCAGCTCATTATTTCTGACAATCTAAAAACCTGGCAATATGTGACTTTTTCTTTATTCGTTATATTTCGTTGAAACAATTATCAGATGCATATTGAATAATCTTTTTTGTTCTTGCAAATAATAGCAAGAAAATTAATTAATTACTTCTATCATGAAAAGTTTCATTTTTTCTATCTTGGCTTTCATAGTTATTTTACTTTAAAGGCAATTTTTTGTTGCAGCAACAAATTAGGTTAAAATAATCACTTAAGCTTAAAATTTTCTATTGATCTTAGTACTTTTCTCGTTTTATAGTTTGATTATACCATTAAATGATTGGCTATTTACTTTGAATCAATTGCTAAGAATTGAAATTTTTGAATCTAAATGTGAAGATTTTACATTTCATGCTGGAAATTTTACTAATTGCTAAATAATGAACTTATTTTTACCTAGTTGTATGGCATTCTCCCTACATAAACATTTCTCTGTGAAAGAAAAAATTGTTAAATGAAATGATTTTTTGCTGCATGAGTTTTATTATATTTGAGCCATTTTAATTGATTTATTTAAAAATTTGGATTTGCAGAGGAAATTAGAGCGGTTGTAGGAAGTGATGCTGCTAAAAGCCGAGCTCTCGCAATTGATAATGGCTCTAAATCACTAAAATTAACCACCGAAAACCGTAGATGCTCTTCTGGAGTACGAAAAGACAGTGATGCAGGGAATGTGGAAGATCCGTTTAAACATAAGCGTTCTGGTAGCAAAGATGGGAGTGCTACAGTGAGCTATAATGCAGAACGAATAATTGGAAATGGTAGTTTTGGAGTAGTGTTTCAGGCTACTGTAGTTGAAACAGGAGAAGTAAGTTTTAAATATTAACTATGATACATGCGTGTATATGAAGTACCAGCCCATAAAAATAATTTGCTGAATTACACAGAAGTATCGTGGAATATAAAAATATCGCTAAACTTTTATCCAATGAAGTTGTTTGAATTCAATTTTTGAATAATAAGTTCTCATGTAGGCAGTTGGTTCCAACGAATTGAATTATGTTATGCATTTTTTTCATTTTCTTATCTACTTTTTTTGGAGTTTTATGAGCCCACTTACGATTTATTTTAAACTGTATTGACTTCATTTGGGCTTTATGCTATGTATATATATTTATCATGCAAGTTATTTGTGCCTTTTTTGTACATGAATTGTACATTTTTACCTAAATACATATATAAACAAATCTCCTTGATATGTATATGCTAAGCTTTTGGAGAAAAGAGCGAATTATTAATTTGAATCAATGCATACTTGGTAAAAATATTGTTCTCGGAATAATTTTTTTAGTGTTTGTCCTTTCCCGGAGATTTTGCTTATGATTTAGAAGGATTGCCTACCTGAAAACATGCATTTGAATTTTTGTATGTTTTGCTTATTTTTTCAATAATTGCATAAGGTTGTGGCTATCAAGAAAGTTCTTCAGGACAAGCGCTTTAAAAATAGAGAACTTCAAATAATGCGCATGCTGGTTAAACAGGTGGTTACACATTAATAAATGAATTTTCTGTATTTATAAGTTTTTATTTTAGTAACCTGAAATATGACTACTTTGCATTCGAACACAACTAAAATTGACCAAATGTGACTTTTTCAATATATGTTCTTTTAATGAAATTATTTCATATGCCATTGTTTAACTCAGGCCACCTTGCAATATCTCCCTCGCTACACTTCGGTCTACTATTATTATTTCCTCAGTTAGTGTTTTTATAATTTAAATTGTTATAGAATATATTTTACTACCTTCGGCACACACGGAAAAATTTCTGTCTCAAACAGATATAGCAACGACACTGATACGAGTGGACTTTTTTTCTATATAACATGAATGTTTACCATTATTAATGTTGAATCATTGTATTAATATCTTTATTGAAGTCTAATATTTAAAATACCATACAGTTCAGTCTTCAGTGTATAGTTTATAAGTGCTTTGATGATTTCTTAAATCCTATACTTTTGCATTGTATCTTTTTATAGGCCCACCCAAATGTTGTCCAATTAAAACACTGTTTTTACTCGAATGGAGAGAAACAAGATGAAGTGTACTTGAACCTTGTACTGGAATTTATTCCTGAGACTGTATACAGGCAAGAAATGTTTTTACGAGAAATCATGGTTATTGAAAAACTAGCTCTTCTACCATGACCCTGAAATTTTATCCCAAACAAAAGGTCACATTAAATTTGGGTAGATTAAATGAAAAAATTTTAATTTATATTTCTACTACAGCCTTTCGTCTCAGACATAATTCAGGGGACAGCAAAGATACCTGAAAAATTTCTAAGCTACTTTTTACCACTGTTAAAAGGGTCAATATGTGATTCATCTACAAAATTATTTTCGCGAAAGGTTCTGATAATTTAAATATGAGGATTGCATGTGCCCATATCCATATTCCACTTGAAAAGAATTTTGGTAGTAGTTCAAAAGATGAAAAAACTGAAAAACTGGGATGAAATTTAATTTATCAGATATGCGGAACTTCCAAAATCCTCACAAATTTTTGGGTGCATATTAAAATTTTAATTACAACAATTCTCTGTTATAGTAAGTTTATACTAAGCCAATATATATTTATATTTGTTTTATTTATAAGATGGTAAAATAGATGTAGAGGCTGTTTGTGAAAAACTTATATCTAACAAAAGGGCACATTTATTGTGTAAGCTACAAATATGTACTTCTGCGGAAATTATCGAGAATTATTGAAGGATTTTTTCCTTGGAAAGAGATTGTGAGGTAGCAAAATATGAGTTGAAAGGCTCAATGTTTTTCTTTTTCAATTGTAACATAAACCTTTCAATGCAATGATTATTTTTCGCAATATTGCATTTTGACTCTTTCAACCGTGATATAGTTATAATATCTGAGTAAGATGATGTGTGTGTGTGCATATAATGAATCGTGTTAATATTTTTTTGTTATTTTTCAGTGTCGCGAGACAGTATCAGAAGAGCAAACAACCTCTTCCTATGCTGTTTGTACGTTTATATTTGTATCAGCTCGCTAGAGCCTTGGCCCACATCCATGCATTGGGAATTTGTCATAGGTATATATTTATATGCATATGTAAAGAATTCCGTCGGATATAACAAATTCGCTTTTTGTGAGTATTTATTCTTAACAAAAGTACACAAAAGAGTCACATTGCATTCAGGTTCAACTTAATATTTTCAAGTATAAAGAATTTGTTACTTTTGATTTTTACTTTACACAGTTATTTTCATAAATTATTGAAGCCTCCTTAAAGATACCACCAGTGGATCTGCTATGGGAATAAGTGAAACTTGAAAAAAAATAACATTGTAATACAAGTGAAGAATTTCATAACTTTTTTAAAGGTCGAAGCCAATTAAAATTGGGGGTACCAATTTTCAGTGTGGCAAGTGAGGGCACTAAGAAATCTCCCAGAAATACATTCCAAACGAATGGATACGTTATTATATTTTCGCTATTTTAGCACAACCTTTTGTGTAAGACAGTTTTGTTGAGGATGATAAATTATAAATGTGTACATTAGTATTAGCAGCAAATTACTGTAATATGTTTTTCATTGGTTTTCTAAAGCACATTTTTGTTTTTATTTTATTTTAGGGATATTAAGCCTCAAAATTTACTCCTAGATCCGACTTCGCACATCCTGAAATTATGTGATTTTGGCTCTGCAAAGGTATTGTTGTTAATTGAAAATGTAACATAGAATATAATTGAATGTTATGTTTGTATGTATATTTGTGTGCATGCATGCATGCTATTTTTGTATATGTAGATTCTAGAAAAAGGCGAGCCGAATGTGAGCTATATATGTTCAAGATATTATAGAGCACCTGAGCTTATATTTGGGAGCACTGATTACACATGTAGTATAGGTATGTCTATAATATACGAGCAAACTCTACTATGCATATGAAACAACAGTTCAAATTTACTTTATCATCATGGTGACTGATGATAAGTTCAATACATTTCGGATACATCGAATATGTCAGGACCACCGAATCAATTCGTTATCTCTAAAAATCTGAAAATGACTTTGACAAAAGATTACTTCTCGTTTATTTGTTATAAATGAAAACTCTTTATAAGCAAATTTGTGATATTCTAAGTTTACTGTATGTAGTAAAGGCAAAGAAAATGTTAACTAACCAATCAAAATGTATAGGCAACGAATCATTATTCTTAGATTAATTATTCTTTAACGTATTTACCCATTCTTTGCATGCACCAAATTCGTTTACAATTATTTAGTAAATCAGAATTTATTAGTGTCTTTGTTTTTTTATTAGATACTTGGAGTTTAGGATGTGTTGGAGCAGAACTTCTGTTGGGCCAACCACTATTTCCTGGTGATTCTGGGGTGGATCAATTAGTAGAGGTAGTTTTGATCTGTGTACAGTTTTTACATGTGAAGGTTTAACTTTCTGTCTGTATGTATATTTGTTGGTGGTTATACAGGAAACTTTAACATTTCTGTCAATACTATTGAATTAATTTGCCATATTTGAAATTTATTATGTTCAAAAATACTAAGCGAACGTGGCTCATTAAGACTTTTTCGTTTATTCTTAACAAGTGAAAATGAGTTAGTGATGTAGTTAATTTTGTTCAATTTAAACCATTCAAAAAATTTCTTCAATTCATCGATTTCATTTGATTACAAATAAATAATTGTATCAATTTTTGTTAAACTGTTCTTTGCTACTTCAATAGTGACATATCTGAAAAAATCCAGTACCTCAACATGTTTCAATGTATGTATGTATGTATGTATTACTTTTAATGCACTGTATATGTATAAATGCATATTTGTTCTGTAATACAGATTATTAAGGTACTCGGAACACCTACACGCGAAGAAATCAAGGCAATGAACTCTAATTATACAGAGGTAAGCTATTTTTTTCAGATTTCGCTTTGATATATTTATACATCGGTACATATTTTGGATACATCAATTTACGTATCGTGTCTTAGATGCATATGCACAGATAGACAGGTTAAATTGCTAAAATTCAATGAATGTATGCTTTTAGGAAGAGATTTGTATGAATAGCAGTATAAGTAAACTTCGGATATGACAAATCTCTTGGGAATACAGAGTTGATTTGTTATATTGGAAAATCTGACGCTGAACTTGACAAATATATGACTTTTTGTTCATTCCTTATAAGTGAAAATTTGCTGAAAGAAAGTTTGTTATATCTAATGTTTGCTGTGTTTTATTTATGTATATTGGCAATACACTGGTGAATGCGTGAAATAAAAAAATATTCTTTTAATTAATTTGTAACCAATAATTTTAAATTATCACTCAATAGAACTCTTACAAAAAAATAGAATGAAATCATTTCATCTTACTGTTGCACGTAGAAGTAAGTGAAATTTACATTTGCACATACTAGTTAATCATGTTGCGTGCAGAGTAGAATCCAACTGTATTCAAAATGTTCGTCCTTACGTACTAAAGAATCTGGTGACTGAACTTGAGTCATTTGCTCTTCAATTTTATACAGAAAAGTGGATACTATCAAAAAATAATGATTCCACAAACTTGTCCAAGTTCAAAAACTTCAATAATCAAATTTTCAATTTGATGAGATGATTTATGCATGACTGGTGTACTGCCAATACCTTATTGCATGTCAACGTTATAGTACATGCAGATGCTCTTTCGAACTACATTTCAGTTGAATGTTACATATGCTGTTATTGTTAATAGTTCATTTTCTGCATTTTTGAGCAGTTTAAATTTCCACAAATTAAAGCACATCCATGGAAAGAGGTATTTCGTTCTAGAACTCCCGATGAGGCTGTTGATGTCATCAGCTCAATGTTGGCCTATGATCCAGAGCGCCGTATAGAACTATTGGATGTATGTGCACATCCTTTTTTTACCGAGCTCAGAGATCCTGCTACAAAGGTATATACATGTACTCTTTCTAATAATTTTTGCCTTGTTTTATCTTGTTCAAATACAATTTCATTGTGTTTTATTTGAGGTGGAATTATTTAAATTGCATGAAAAATTGAGGATGTATATAGAAAACTTCAGATATAACGATTCTGTCCGAACTGCCAAATGAACTCGTTAAATCTGAAGCTAAATATTTTGACTATTTCAATTATTTTTTACGTGCAATTCGTAAAATCAACTTTGTTATTTCCGAAAATTTGGAGTTGAACTTGGCATAATATAACTTTTTGTTCATTCGTTTTACATACTTTTAAAGCAAATTCGTTATATCGGAAGTTCACTGTACTTTTATAGCTGGATATGTGCGATTTACATGGTTTTTTTAAAATTTGTAGCTGCCGGATGGAAAGCCGCTTCCAGTTCTGTTCAATTTCACAGAGCTGGAAATTAGTTTGAATCCGAGACTCGAATCCATCATTCCGGCACACCTTAAAAATGACTTGTCAATCAGGGCAACTGCAATTGCAACAGAGGATGGAACTGTCATGCCCACCCTTATTTAATAAGGATTTAACCCAACAGTAAGTAAAAAGTGGGTATGAAAACAAGATGATTTGCTAAAGGCGCTCTGCACGCTCCAATTCGGCCTCTCTTTGGTCTTGATTAGACCGAAGAGAGGAGATATATGATTTGGGTTGGGTATGGGGTATGAGATATACTCAAATAGCGCATGTTGAAATAATCTGTGATATTACCTTGTTTTCACCAATGATTTATTTAAAGTTAGAGGATTGCTTTTGAAAGTTTTATGCTAAAATATATTTACATGAAGCATGTTAAAGATTTTTACATGAAATAAGTTGAAAATTTATTTCGAAAACTCAAGTTGCTACATACTATTGGTTTGGTTACTTGCTTTTATACGGACAACTCTTGTAATTAAAGCTAATTAAATGTTGAGTACTTTGTAGGAAATATCCACTCTCAGTCTTCGGCAGGCAATTTAAAGATTCTTAGTTGGCATAATGATAGCTAGTTTTTTTACTTTTAGTTCTTTATAATATGTACTTAATTTAAAGAAATATAAGATCTATCGTCTTGACTGGGTGACTATTTTCAGTAACCATATAGTTTATAAGCCTATGTTTGTGTACCAATCTCAGTATAGTAACCAGTGATCCTCTATTAAATTACTTTGAATATCTGCTGACAGTCTAATGAAGCTGAAGTATGGTTGGCTAAAACTCGAGTTGCATGGGCCAGTGAACGACCCCTCAGCAAGCTGGTGATTTCGTTTTATTCGGCGAAAATAATTTTTTATCTTTAAGTTGAATTATTGTCCTTTTAGTATATAAGTGAATGCAAAAATTTTATAATTTTATATTTACTTGAATATAATGACGACCCAGCAAATATAGGATTGTCGAACTATCTTCGTGAAAAACATCAACTACACGCAACATTTAGCATCAAGTTGACATGCACTTGAACATTTACAATGTAAGTGTCTCATTACTGAAGTGATTAACGTCAAAACAGAAAATTTTCATCTCTATGGGAAACTTTTGAATCTATTTTATGGCTTGAAATTGATTATACTTTCGAAACGATGTTGATAGTTATACATCTTGGATGCTAAACCATTTTTGTAGAAAATACGGATGCATGATCTATCACGTATAAAATGAGAAAAGGATTATCAGTCTTCTTCATGTGTGTATCGAAAAATATATTCTATATTGTGTACGAAGAGATCTTTCCATAATTTCTATGCTATTGATAGATTTCCCGTTATTGCCATAGTGAACTTCTACATAATTTTCAGATTTCTTTGCCAATGTTTCCGTTACCATTCCCATGATTGATTTTCTGACCAATCCAAAATAAAGTATTATTCATTTCTCTTCACTTCTCTAACCCCAAGTAATACTCTGCTACATTGCAAAGCATTGCTGGAGCAACATCATACTTTTACTATCTGAGGAGTACCACTCACATCTTGCCTTTCTTAATAATATATTGTTTTATAAAATACATTAAATATTGTGCTTTTTGTTTGCATCCTATTATTTGGTTTCGCGGTTTATGAGCCTAAGTTCATGCTATGTATTGCTGCTTAAAACCTTTACACTTGCATTCTTTGAATAAGTTTGCATTTTGTGTGCTTCAAGCCTCAACTTATTATTTGTCTGTTCTCTTTGCCTTTGCCCTAGCTTGTTTTACCTTGATCTCACCTGCATTTCTGCTGTATTTTGAGCCTTAATATCTTATTGCAATTTACGTATGAACGGGAAGTAAACTGGAATAGGAATAATAACAAGATGGCAAAGACAAGAAGCAGAGCAAGAAAAACCAAAAAGCTGATAGGAAATCACTTGTTTATTGTTACATTTTTACCTGTGAGAGGAAATAAAATTTATAATCTACATCTTTGTTCAAACTCAATTTGAAGTGATACTTATTGATATTCATGTTACAAAAAAATGTGATGTAAAATTGCATATTTAAAGCAACTGTGAATATATGTGCAGACACAGATCTAGACAAAAAATGTGACCATAAAGTATGTCTTCATATTTGTTTTCTATTGTGCTCAATCAATTTTTTGCTTCCTGCCCTAGCCTAATCTTTCCTCTACTGTGCCATTTTTGAAATGTTCCTGAACGCAATCTGCTACTATGAGAATGAGTTTTAGTCCTTGTTTGATTGGTCCTGCACTCATCCATTTTTTGATGACATAATACTACATTGTTAGCTATCAGTTTGTTTTCAAAGTCTTTTTTATCTGACTATTAAGGAACCTTAAAGTTTTAGTCAAACAGTATCAATACCACTCTAATCAGGGTACTTTAATAGTTAGGCTTGCTATTCTTTTAATTGCAGCAATACCCACAGTAAAGTGGGACTCCTTGCATATCAGTATTGATAGAGAATGAGTAAAACCTTCAATACTGTGCTCTGGTTACTCTTATCATTGGGCTAAGTCTATACTTAATTGGTTAATTGTTTGGACAATCATTGACAGTAGCTTGTTTATTTACATTTCATAAATGGCTGATACTAGCATTTGTGGTTGTTACCTCGCTCAAACATTATAAGTTCAAACCCACAAGAAGATCATCTGCTCAGGTAGGTATTTTAATACCACTAATACTGGCATAGACAACTTGCACAGTATAGTACTTACTTATCTGCCAAGCCTTCTTTGGAAAATATACTCTGTTCTACTCAGCCAGACTTTATCACCAGTGAACTTGACTTTACAAAATCTTTTTTCTGACGTAAAGCCCTCCTGCCTTCTATAGCAGGAGGGGTGCACTGACCTATTGGGACTTTTAGTAGCCAAAGACAAATGGACTAGGAAGGTAAACTAAGACATTGGTTAGTTCCGGTAGTCTAAAACTTACCCTACTTGGTGCTTCTGAAAATTAAAAGGAGCTACAAATTGAGAGTGCTGAAAGGTTGACCTTACAATGTACTTTTCTGAATTATGATTACTGACTGACGGTGGTTACCATATGCTAGACACAACCCCACCAGTTAGTTAAAACTGCATGTGGGATCCATGTCAGAGTAACATATCTATATGGGTTTACTCTAAGGTTACGTGCAAACCACTTCTTAGGTAGGAAAAAAGGCCCTGCTCAGTAGACATCACTCAGTGATTCTACACTAAAAGGAAACATATTAAGATGTTGCTGCTGGTATGTCTCTCTCCATAGTACACTGGATATCAATGCTACACATCTTTTAATCAGATATTAACTTAATATCTACTCAATAATAACTTCTACAAATTTTTTAACACTACTTTGTATGCACAAAATGGTCCACAATATTAAGGATGATGAAGCAGCCTACCTTTTGATCAAGTATGAACTACTCAAGTATCAACTACTCAAGTATCAACTACTCAAGTACATTGTCTTTTTATGGTTACATATTTTGCACTACTTGTTAAAGATCCAGACTTTGATTGATCTTAAATTAGCAATCTTGCATGCACTTGTCACGATATAGGAGCACACTCCTTATCTCTAATCCTACATACAAAAAAGATCCTTTCAACAATATTCATGTCTTCAACATCTACACCGTGTTTCATTATTCCACAAAGTATTTTCTTGGTACTTCCCAAACCAACATCTTTGATAAACGCCTGACAGAATCACCCCATAATTCAATATCCGGCCAATCTGTGCTTGACATTTGATAATTAGAAGCATCTCTCACTCTTCTCTATTTTACTCTGATTAATCTGCTACTGTGCAGAGTATCATTGCTATTTTAGAGGAGCTCCCTTTACGCATACCTTAATATAATACAGTCTTACCATACTACTTTGTTTAGTCTGTTGCTGCTGTTTTTGTTTGTTTTGCATGTTGTGTTCCAATTTCTTTTTCACAGCACTGACATCATTTCTTGAATTATAAAATACCTCATCTTCAACCAAATAAAACCAGCGCTGAAAAACTGTTTTTATCAGGACAACATATAACTGACATGAAAAATAAACAGTCAAATACTGTTTAAATTTTCTTTTGATCACTTTAACAATCAGTTCATTCTAAATCAGTGCACTCTTCTGACCATAGGTCTCTATGATCCATTATGCCATTGGAAAAGGATTCAGCATCACAAAGGTCACTCAGAAATAAGCTATGTTACAAGCTTTATCTGTTTAAATTCCAAAGCTCTGTCAAATTCTACAACTGAAAACTTTTTGTTGCTACTTCTCAAGTATTTCATGGAATATGGACCCAATCAAAACCTTTTCAATAATTTATTAAAATACATCATTGATCCCCAATGATAGCTGTGAGTTTTGAATTATGCTCAATACTGCACTTCAAAGAAATGACGTTGTTCAACACTGCATTGAGTTCAAACAGGATGGAAATAGCTTCTATTCCCACCTATTATTCAAGTTTGAAAAACAAGTAACTGCTCATAGACACCATTTGTTTTGGAAATTTACCAGTACAGTTCTTTATGCCAATGTTACAACAGATTTTATGGAAATATTATGTTGCTGTTATTAATATGGCACATTTTCCTGTTGAATAACTCATAAAAAGTGAACAGTCTTATCAAGTACTTGGTCTTTAGTTAATGCTAATACTTCAGAATGTTGGTACTTGAGCCAATAATATATATTCTCCTAAAATAATATTAGCCATTTTAAAGTCATGTTTAATAATTTTTAGATAAAGAGTTAGAATTGCGCTGTCTCTAAGACAACTTGGACTCGATTCTACACTACTTGCATATATTTATGGTGGTATGTAAATGGAGCATTTGAATATGTCCAATTTACATGCCTATTTGAATCCTGGTATAGAAGAACTCATAGCTGAGTATTTTTGGCCTTTGCAATCATAGACTGCTTTTTTTCATGACATTAATGCTAACATGCTTGATGAAAACTGTTCCCAATGCTATTTTAGTAATAATGAGTAAATTAGCTGAACTCAATGCACATCAATAAAGATCAATAAGTTATTAAAATCTTGTAAATATACCAATATTAATTTTTTGAGTGTGAAATGAAAGATATGCAAAGAGACAGTAAAAATTATTTATCTGCAAGGCTCAGCAGCAAAGGCCAAACAAAAGTATATTCTTTATTAATACAACTGAAACATGTAGCCAAACTTGAACACCAAATATATATTTGCACTTCTGGTTCAGATGCAGCTGAAAAAGTTTAGCTTGAACATTTAAAAAAGTGCACTATTTTAGAAGGTAAATCTCATATTTTCTCTGATTTTTTAGATGATCTATAAAGCTCTATTAGTTATTTGCAGTGTTAGCAGAAATGATCACAATCATATTTCTGTGTTTAAGAAAAATGAGTAAATAATGGCATGAAGAAAAAATAATAAGCAAACTATTTGCCAAGAAGGAGTCAAACAAGTACCTAAGCTTTCAAATGCTTCAAGGAATATATGTGACAAATTTTTGTAACAGTTTGTAATGCTGGTGATGAAGCATCAGCCCCTGTTTAGCATAAAGAGCATTGCAAGGTTTAGCATACAAGAAAAAAACTGCTTAAGCCAACAAAAGTTAAAATACAGTATGCTTGTGAAACAAGGAATTATGGACACTGCAACTAAGCAATTGCAATGAGAAATATGGATATAACAGGTACAAACTCACTAGACAATGATTAATCATGTTGATAACCAGACTATTTATTCATTACATTCATAATGAATGGTGAGTAATTTGGAATGAAAGTGAATGAGAGTGCTAAAGAAGTACTATAATCTTATTTTAGAGGAGCAGTAGAAATAATTCAAAATGGCTTGCTAGCGTGCATGTAAAAATTAGCCATGAATGTATCTATGGTACATAAAAGGTTAACGCATTAAGTAAACAGTAGCAAGTAGAGATTCCAAGCATCTCATCCAAGAATAAGAAGATGGCTTGGTAGGTTTTGGCAAATGCTTTAGAAGAAGCTTTTTATCAAGTTAATGTAACTCCTTTTTTTGCTTCTCAATGTGATGCTTGGAATTTGCTCATATGCCACACATTACTGCAATACCAGACAACCATAACAGGTACAAATTAGTTTTTAATTTAAAACACTTGGCAATTGTTTTTTTCAGTATTTGATCCTCTGTAAACAATCAATGGATATTCTTTTTTAAAGATACTTTTTAATATTTTCCATTTAAATAATTAAATTGCTTAAAATAGCTAGGAAACTTTATGCCTTGAAGATTACCACTGAAAGATATTAAAAATAGCTCATAACTATAAAAATGCCATCAGAGCATTTGTGTTTGGCTCTTTGTTGCTAGAAATTTATTCTGTTCGACAGACCATCAAAAGTGCAGGTTAAAAGTTGAAAACATGTTTTATTCTATATTGCTGTGTATAGAAAACTGCAATGACAAGAAAGTAAAAACTATATTAGATTTTGCAGTTTTAATACTATTGCGCATGTTTGTACCTCTTACATATCAGGTTGCAGCATGGCTCGGACCAGTGGCAGATAGTAAATAGCATTTACAGTTCTCGATGAAAATACTTTTATTAGACATCAACATCATGCTGCATATCTTGTCTTGCTCCACCATGAGGTAACTTCACTTCACCAAAGGTTATTTTAGTAAAAGTTATAGTCAAAGAACTTAAAAAGAGCCAGAAAGCTCTTTGTTTGCTAAAAAATATTACTATTCTAACCAATATATAATTAAAGTTAGTGCTGAAAATTACTAGAGGTTAGTATAATCAGTCTAATTTTTCAATTGATTTTTAAGCTCTTATACATATTAAAGAAATCAGAAATAGTAAGAAAGTTTTTAGTTTATTAAAAAGTATGAAAATTCTCTGCAATATGCATACATACTTAGTGCTGATAAGTACCAAAGGATATAATAGGTCTGAATCTGTACTTGATTTTTCAGTTATTGTGCTCTATAGCATGTAAACTTTGCCAAAGTGTGTTGAATTTAAAAATAAACACCCAATATTGATGATTATTTGAATCTGCTGTTGGATCAGATGAAAAGATGAGGATGTGATTAAATATATGCAATAATGCACATCCCATATTTTAAATTCTTTTTCCTTGAATACATGCATGGATTCTTATACTTTCTTTATGAAAAGGCAGAACTGTACATGGTACATAATTATTGTTACAATAAAACTGTTTTAGCTTTAATGTTTCCTGATTTCACTGTTTTAAAAATTTGAAAAGAGCATGGCAGTAAGTTCTACTGTGGGGTATATACTAGGTATCAACGACAGACACGCCAACAATATTTTAATGGCTACAAATACGGCTGAAGTAGTCTACATGAACTTTGGAATAATCTTTGAACAAAGAAAAAATTGCTAGTGCCTGAACATTTTTATTTTGTCTGACAATGTAACTGATGGGATGGGAATTACTGGTACTGAAGGAGTCTTTCAAAAAATTAAGTAAAGTAAGCCTGAAGGTAAGTAATTGCAACTTTTTATTATCTATAGCAGCATTATCACCAAGCATAATCCTTTGGGGGCACAAACAAGCAGCTCCATATTGAGCCCAAGTTGCTAGGAATTAACCCCTATGGGAGTTAACTGTATTTTGCAGCTGCAGTACATTTCTTCTGATACCATGTTGGAGTTTCAGTTTAGTCTATGAGAACAAGTTTCAGTAAGTGATATTTTGTTGTGTTGAAGTTATCTCACTTCTATCAACACAATTTAGGATGTAATAATATACGTATTCTGTCACAATTCCTTGTGTTCATGTTGTATTTTACATTCCTGACACAAGTGAAACATCTAATAATGAAGTGCAAATTGTGAAGGATAGGGATATTCTTATTAAGAATACTGAAGAGAAGTTGTAAGCATGTATTGCTAAGCCAGCACCATGCAATACTAGGTAAATATCTAATGCAAAAAGAAGAACAAATTGAAGTAGAAAAGAGTATGAAAAAAATATACAAGTGAATCAGAAAATTGAATGTGACTTACACTACACAGTCTTGGGGGGCACAATAAAAACCAGTGGTACAGCACATATTGCTATGACAATAGTAAGAAATGATGGAAAGCATGGGTTGCTGGATACTTTATGTATGTTGCATGAGACTAACCTCAAGGGTTATATAAAAAATTAATTGGAAAATATGTTGCAAGAATTTGTAACTTTGAAGTTGCTACATTTCCATTTGAAGTGAGTTGTAAACCACATAGGTCAACATTTAACATGGATCAAACTAGCTGCCCTTGATTAGTACAAGAAGAAAATATCAAAACACTCCCTCAAGCTGTGAAAATACCCAGCCAAGAGTAAATATGGAAAATGAACAAGATGTGAGCCTGTTGTGCTCCTCTGCAACTCCTACGTGTGTCAGCATGTAAATTAGTTGGATTATCATCAAGAGTTAAATCTTCAACATAAAGTGCATTATGAAAATCTTCAGTAATTCACATAATCTTGTTGGGAACATGGAAAAACTTTGGACAATAAAAACCAGTGAGTTGTCTGGCAAAATTTTCCTTGTTATTGTCAGAATCTGATCTGTTTTGCCGTGATCTGTTATTGAGCTGTGACTATGGACTTAATTCGTCTTATATGTGTACTCTTGTAAAGTACATTCTCTTAAAGAGTGTTCTCATTAGTGTGTTCTTATAAGTATGTTCTCATAAGTGTGTTCTCATAAGTGTGTTCTCATATGCGTGTACTCTTAAGTAGTATTGTGTTGACAGGATTCATTCTTGGCAACACATGAATAGGGATTAATACATTATTGGCTGTGTGTCTTCTTTGGGTTTCTGGTCATGTTTATTATTGGTTATATGCATAGTCTTTAATATACTGATTCCTAACACATTGTCCATACATAGGTAAATTTAGTATCTCATATTACCATATTTTTCTTCTTCCATCCCAACACTTTGGCATTCATTAAAATTTATGTTCTTCATAAATCCTTTGTAAAAGTGTGACTGTCAAGTTTTTGGATCATATGTCATAATGGGTTCAAAAAAATAATGAAGTTTTAGTGCCATTTACTACTTTTGGAAAGTTGTCTGGGAAACAAAAATTATAATTTACATTGATAATTTGTAATAAAAATAAGTGCGGTAAATTTCTTTGACATTTGAATGTAAGGAAAATCATATTTTCATGTTGTTTGTACATAATGGTAGTACAGAGTTCAGTATAATAAATTGTCAGGTATTAACTCCCTTTAAGGTTAATTCTATTTTGTAGCTGCAGTAAGTTTTCATTGAAGTATTTGTGATATTCCAAATAAATTGGCTGCATGGATGCCAGTAGGATTATTTTATTAGTGTTGATAAAGTTATCTCACTTCTATCAATGTAATTAGTACATGAAAAATATATGTACTTCTGTCACAGTTTTCTTGTGTTTTTTGTAGTGTTTTACATTTCTAACATATATTCACATTACTTTGTACTAAAAGTAATAAGTCCTAATACTGGTAACCTGTTTTTACAGTGCAGGGATCTAACACTAAGTTGCTACTTTTTAAAAACTACATCAGTTTTTAGGAACTTTAAATAGTTCACTTAGCAAGAGGAATATGATTGTTCTTGGTAGTATCAAAGGTAATAATTTCTATAAAGCTGTAAATTGCTATCAACTGGTGATTATACAGATTATATCAAAATGTAAACGTGTTAAGGCTAAGATATAGTAAACTTAAGATAAAGCTGCCCTTGACAACTATCAATCTTACTGGAAGGGCTGATGTTGTGATATTTAAAGTAGAAATACACAATGTTCAAATTCCAACTGGAGCAACTAATTTTTTATTTTCACAGCTATTTCTTTACTATTGCTATTGCAGCTGTATATCTTAGAAACAATATTCACTGTAATAAAGCAGAGACTTAGCCTGCATTAATATTGAAGTCATTCCCTGACTATGATTTGAGTTTAAAGTTGTCCATGTAACTACTATCACGTACACTTTCCTTTACATCTTGCATTTCTTCTCCTTTATTACCACTTTTAAATTCATATAGAACAATATATTGCTGAATGTAGGCTGCATTTTTGACCAAATTAAAATTAGACTTAAAAGATTTGTTTTTATCTTAAAACTGAGTTTTATCATAATTTAGAACATTTTATTACTTGTGCTTTGCAGATAATCAATCTGAAGAATCTTTATTTCTACACAAGAATTGGCCTATAGGTAAACTATTAGCACTCAATAGTTTGTGCTTCAAACTCAAGTATTTGTAGAAATATTATTTTCTTGTATAATAATGGTTTAGACCAGCAGTAATTTTAATGTAGCACATGATGAATTCTGAACATGTCCATGTTTATCATTCTGCTAAATTAACATACTTCTTGCGTAAATAAGTGATCTTTTTTGTTTTTCAACTTTTGAAAAATTTTGAATTTATTGGAAATTAAAGTAATGAGTTTTAAATTCTCTAAATGTGGAGTAAATTTTCTTCTGAACTTAAAAATAGGTACCAATTTTGTCCTGGTATGAAGCAGCAAAAAGATCCAATTATTACTGGAGTGTATTTAAATGCTCTTGATTTATTTTCACTCTTTAGGTCAAACTTATTTAAAATTTTCTAGTCATAAGCAAGGAAGGCATTTAAATGCTAGTATAAATACATCTCTCTGATATACATTATTGAACTACATAAATTAAGTATTTTTCAAATATGCTTAAAGTTGATCACGTTTATTTTTTTAATATAGCAATATTTACTTTACCTATTATAAATTTATAAACCTTATGGTATGAATTTTTGGTTGATATTGTTTTCTTCAGTTTTAATAAAAACACAATCACTAAAGCGTTGTGATTCAAATAAATTGGAAAGTCAGTTTCTGTTTTTTATATTTTGATAACCAGAGAAGGTATTTTATTTTCAATATTAAAAATCTACTGAAATTTTCCACACTATCAGCATACGTGTTAAAATAAGAAAAGTACAAAAGACAATAATTTTAGAAGCAGTATTTGAATTTACTGTTGCAAACATAAATAAGATTAGGCAATGCCAATCAATACTCCACACATTTTTTAGTAAAAAATATTGTTATCTATTATACTTATAACTGCATATAAAGCTTAAGTTGCAACATTTTATTTTATAAAACTGATCTAAAGTATATAACTTACTTCTAAAAGAATTCTGTTAGCATTTGTCAAGAAAATGCACTCCTTGATATAAAACATATTCAATTCAAATGATTTTATATGATGATTGCTTGTAAGATACTTTTGTCTTCCATGAACTTTTTGTGCAACTTGATAAATTTCCTTAAGTACTTTTTATATCTCATTAGTATTATTTGTTTTTTGTTTTTATGTTTAGAAAGTAGTTCTACAAAGATAAAATTTTACTTATAAATGTTGAAGCTCTCTAGCATTGGCTAAAATACCCATTTCAAATCATATGCTTTAGGGTATTGTCAGATCCGCAATGAATAGTCAAGTAAAAGCAAATACAAAGAAAGCAACCAAACAGGAAAAGACCAAAGAATATGGAAAAAAAGCATATTGATTAGAATACATATCTGTGTTGCCAAGAATGAATCTTGACAACCCAAATGTCATGGCTATTTTTATAATAAACAAATTTAATCAAATATTACAAAGCAACTGAAATAATTACAGGAAACACGGCGCACATTCCATTCCCAACAGGTATAAAATGCGAGATTATATTATACTTGAAAAAGTTGTTCATTTTGATAATCAACTGCAATAACCGACACTGTCGTGAATTGTTGATGCCAACTCCATATTAGGGTACACTGAGACGAAATATGGTTGGAGCATTTCCGAACAAGAAATAAGAGAACAAATTCAATAATTGACAAGGTTAGCTGGAAAACAGTACTAGATGGTGCTAAATTGCTATAGTTTGGTGTTGGATAAGCCAGCTCATAAGGTTGCTCGAACTTGATCATGATGTATTGCTTATAGTCTTTTACGTTAGATATACTTTTAAGCTCAAATTTTCCTAGTTTGTCTAGTAATAATACTTCAAAGTTTGATAGAAAGTTATCTATTATGTGTGCTGCTGCATGTTAGGTTATTTTCCTTAAAGCATATGTACATATTAGAACTATATGTTGTGAACTTCGGTAAGAATTCGAACTGAACCACTCAAATTTTGAAATTTTCGAAAGGCTTCTCTACAAATTTTTTTGGTCCTGTTCATAAACTTTTCGTTCGATTCAGGATACTAATTTCCATATCTAAACTCTGGACATCTATCTCAAGCGCATTTCTTGTAGCAATGGAAAATATGAAACAGCTTGGGAACATTCTTATCAAGCACTACAACTGAATTCAAATTTTATTTCAAAATATCTTAAAGCTGTAAGTTGTTATAATGAAGGCATTACAGCCTTTGAAAAAACTGAATTTGAAAGTTGCCCAAGTGCTATTTCAAATGCAGCATAATATCGAAAACATGCATGAAGAAAAGAAAAACAGAAAAAATTACATGGAAACTTCTTTTAACAACCAAAATCCAGCTACGTCAGAATTTTCTGGATCTTCCTGAACAGAGAAAAAATGCAAGCCGCCCAGCAATTTTTTTCCCGCTTCAAAATTCTAAAAAATCAATTACAGTATTATTTGAGATTGTTGAGGATAGCACGAGCCTTTCATTTTAAAATTACATATGAGTTCAGATTGATACTACCTTCTTTACTTTACGTTACATATAGAAAAGTAGCCTTTGCTGAATTGCAGTCACAAAATATTTATTAGAAAATTATGTTTATAACAAATAGTATTACTCTCTGCTGCGAACTTTTTACCTTTGAACTTTGTCACAAAAGAAGCTTTGACAGTATTATTCAAATAGAGCAATTTTATTTAATCAACTTAAAGTTCTAATAGACGAGAACAAGTTTCTTCTGCTTTTCTATCCCTTTCTACATAGTAAATACTTCAAGCTATAATATTATAGTATGATAACTTTTCATTGCTGTTTTGATAAATAGTATCTTAAATCAATAATACTGAATGCTCAGTTCAGGCTCATTTCATATAGAGGGATTACTCTCTATACATATAGTATCCCTTGATTACCACGCTTTCAATTGACACTTTACTCGAATAAATTCAGTTTTCAAATTTACACTAAACTTTGAATTGGGCAGGAAAAACTTGTTTAACTTGGTTTTTTATTACGAGTCGACTATTAGTTTGAAGCAATCGGTACGTAGAGCTGACTGATTCTAATTCGATTTGTGCTGTGTTTTCACGGGCCAAATCGTGAAACAAGAGAATCAGTAAACAATGTGCATTAGATGTCATTTCAATTTTTCAAATCGGGACCTATAATAACCCTACACGATAACAAAAATTAATGAATGATAGTTAAATCTGAAAAGAATATCAGCTAGAATCAACACATGAGTACCAAAAGATTCACCCAGATAAGGCTTGAAACATACAATGATGCATTTTCTTGGGAGCTTAAAGTAATTGTAAAAAGTCTTAATTCTCTAAGATCAAATTATGAAAACTTAAAGTATTTAAGAAATAAAAAAACGATTAATGTTTTTTTATCTTTAAATAATTCAAGATATTCCAATTTTCCCTCAAATATAACATATGCATCAATTTCAAGATTTGCTGTGCTTTAACATCAATGTAATACTGGGCTCAAAGTAGTTTAAAACTTGATATGTCTTATGTTCGGGGGAAGATGGAAGCTGTATATTCATTAATTTAAAAATAGAAGCAGACTTTTTAATAATTTCAAAAAATATATTGGAAAAAATTCGATACAAATTACCAGTCTGTCAAATATTAATAATGTCTATACATTGGTACACACTGCAATGTTCCGAGGCGTTTAGGATGTTGGACATTATATATATATATATATTAAAGACATCTTTGTAGACCATCGGTACAGACATGCAGCTTTATTACTTCAAAACATTTAATAGAATTCTGCTAAATATTAGTTTATCATATCAAATTCTTCCATTGTGTTCATGAAAACAACTTGGAATATGTTGTTCGAAATTTAAAAAAAATAAAATATACCTTCAAATTATGCAAGTTTACGAAATGATTTTGAATACTAGCAAATTTAGAAAAATTTCTAGAAATTTGTCTGATGACAGAAACTATACATGTCTTTTTGAAGAAATGATTCCGATAACACATACAGGCACACACCTGAGCTTCAGTCCTTTGTCCATCTGTCACACGAGCAACCAAGTATTGGGTACTGATTCCGCATTCCATTACTAGTTCTCTTCGCTTTAAATCGGCTTTCATAAAAGCAAGCTCAAGTCCGAACAACCATGTCGCAAGCGGAATTGCACGTCTACAAACAGTTTTCAAGGAATTTCAATATTTTAAGATGCCGCTTAAAAACGGTATGAGTAACCAGGAACCGAACCGTACAGTCCCAGTTAATAAACTAGTACAAGCCTTCAGAAATTAATTTATTATTAATTATGCACTTATACTAGTGCTTATACATGAATCCGACAAAGATTCACCTAAAATGGCAAATCTCATAGTTACTCTGAGATTTGCCATCTATTCATCATAAATTCTATTACTAATTCTAATTTCTTTAAAAAATTGCTAAATGCTTCCAGATGAACATCAGATATCTTTCTGTGATATTATATTATGAAAATAAAGATAAAACTTTGATTTGAATATAAACCCCAGTGGGGTTATATTTGGGGGAAAATATCACTTCAAAATTCATATACTTGTTAATAGAAGTTAGAGATTTATATTAAAAATAAATCCCATGGCGCACCATAGGAATGCATTGCCGACGCATCATCAAATTTATGGAGCATTCTTAAATTCTTGTAATTATAATAAAAAAATTGCTTAAAATCCCTAATATCAGTTCTTCTGTTGGTTTTTCTAAGAAATTTGAATAGATAGTTCTCCTCAGGATAGATCACCACTTAACATTTAGAAATTCGACATGCAAATAATTTTTCTTTTTCTGATAATTCTTCTTTTTGTATGCGCAACGATAGAAGAGGCTGTTCTTATACCTTACCTATCTGAGCTTAAGCCACAACTGATATTTTTAAACCTACTTTGTAAATACAATAGTTCCTTTAGTCATTGTGAAGTCTCACATAAGACATAATAATATGCCTGAAAGTTATATGCAGCATTTAAACATGCTGAAAAAAAGGTGCCATTTGGTGATATTGTTCTTCAAAAGTTCAATTGAACATAAGGGAGACATTGCTTCAAAAGCTCATTTATTGTAAAAATGGATTAACTTGGATTTGTACGAAATGTCGACTCTCAGCGATTCATTATTGATTCGTTTTCAATTTCATGACGAATCTTTGATTTTCTTTAGTGTTGTCAAATTTTTGTGCGCCAATTTGAGATATCGTTATATAATTGACATTTTCACGTACTTCGTGAATACAGCAATTCCTTGAATCATTGCGGAATCCGGAATATCAGGATCAATAGGACAAAGTCGACCCAAGCCGATATTATCTTGGTTGATCGATCCATTTTTTCGAAATTCGCTTACTGGCAATGCTACAAATGCGTATTTTTCCCCTCTCAAGGCATCAGGAAGTTTTGATGGAGTTCTTATATCAAAAAAAGTTCCTTTATTCATTGTTGCTGCGTAACCTTCCATGTTTGGATATACATTTTTTTCTCTAGATTCCAACCAATTGTAAAGCGCGTACGTGGTCCTACACGGTCGCACGGTGACGTCAACCTATTAAAAGTGATTCATGTAAATATTACTCTAGCATTGCTAGAAGCTCGTTGTTGGATAATATACTTATAATGTACTAGTCAATTACATATTATAATAACTTATACTCTGCACATTAAATAAAATACATAATTTCTAGAACATCCTATAATGATTCTAGAATAGCATTTGTGTTGAGAGAGGTAAAAAGACTGTCAAGATCACGTCACTATTTTATTCCATTAAATCCTTCATATACAGTGAAAGTGTAGAATAGGCTACTAAATTACTTCAACTTTCTTTTAATCTTTCAGAAATGATAAAATATAACTCATCAACATAAAAGAAGTAACTCATTGTGCGCTGAAAAGTCATCAATGCATGTACTTGCCTTTTCAAGTTCTTTTTCATAAGGGACGTAGATATAGATCTTAAATTACTTTTTCCTTGGTAATATACTGAACACTAGCACCTCTCACAGAATTCTTATTGTTAAAATTAAATGAATAATATGCACATGTGCAAGCATAATACAGTATATTCTTACCTCTCCAAGTGCTATATTCATCATACTAAACATCGCATTCCTGAAAAATCGGATGGTTTGGGGTCGAACAGGGGCCTAAATTATGTAAAAATTGATGACTTAATACATCCATATTATCGGCAAGAAAAAAAAACCTTAAATACGAAGAAACATACCATAAATTTTCTGAAAACATGACAACTTAATCAGAAGCATGCATCCAAATATGCACACGTACATTATCAGCAGTAAAATACAAACTTTATATGAAAAGAAACACATTTACTCGAATGCCTAATATATGGGCCAAAATCGGAGCACAATAATCCACAGATGTAAAGAGGTAAGCTATAAGCACGTAAGAAAAATAAAAAAATTTATTTGCTGCTTAAGTTACGCATGAATATTATCAGTATTGTTCTTATTCATATATGAAACTAAGAAAAATATTAATGGAGATATAAAGCTACAGATAAAAAAGTATAGAAAAATACTAAAATAGAAATGAACTTTAACTTGTCATAGTATATCCAATTCCAAATTATACTGTTGCAATACATAAAGGTGTGTAATTTTCACAGAAAAACAGATTATGGATTACTTATTCTCTATAGATGAATTAATGCAAACAACAACAAAAGGAAAAAATCAAACAATTTAAAAGGGTAAAATAAGTCAGTACTAACTCAATCAAAAGCTCTATCAATACAGTCTGATTTTAAACGTAAAAATTCATCAATAACAAAAAAGAATCTAAAACGTATTGACATACCGCATCAATTACTCGTTCAACAGCTTTTCGAACTTCTCTACTATTCACCATATTGCTCGGAATGCGTTCGATATGTTTGAAATTTCCTGTGCTGTCACATAGCAATAGTTCCCAGAGTTTTTTTCCATCTTGTCCAACTACCGGTCTAAAAAAATGAACAGATTCAAACTCAGTATAGGCGTTTAAATATGTCATATTTTCGTATTTGAAAGGAAAAAATGATTATAATTTGAGCGCTTTTGATGGATTTTTTATTATAGAGCATGCACCCAAATATGAAGCTATTCACTTTCAAGCATTTTAAACGATTTGCGAATCTACTGAGATTTAGCTCATTTACGAACTAATTATTGCAGCAAGGATTCATTTCCGTGGTAGCACTGAAATATTGGGTAAAGTGATGCAATACAATATAAACTTACTTGAAAATCCCTCCATCAATACTCAAACTAAAATTGGTTCCCACAAATATCAAACATTACCAGCTGTAGATCATCATTGAATGGCATCAAACACTATGACTTTAATCAACGCAATTGTTGAATAAGTTTCTATAGTCACATGCAAAACGGTGAAATATCAAGCAAATAAAAGGCTGCCAGTCCGGTTAATGAAATGATATACAAAAACGAAAGGATAGTTTGATTTTTGGCAATGTTAGAGCGGACAAAATAATTTTTAGCAGGAAAATTACCAAAAAAAATAGACAATTTGCCACCTAATAGAAATTTTGTGCAAACCGAAGTTTAAACACCATTAATAAATGTTGAGAAATAATGATAATTACCTACTATATACATCCATTTCCCATTGATCACTGATGACAGCCCCTGGAACTATTGTTGTTTCCGACAGTCCTAATGGGAGATTCATCGTAGCATCCATATTTTCAGTCGCAGACATCAAGAAAAAATCACTTCTAAACAGGGCAGAGTGATTTGCACTCTATTTAGAAAAATATTTCATTGACATTGTAAGTTGTTCAATGTTACATTGTCCATATCATATATCGATCATCGTGTGCTACCACTGTTGTGTAAAAATTACCATAATATAAATTGGATCGTATTATTGAAGTTTCACAATAGTTTTTAATAATACATCAAAAATATTAATTTTGCAAAAGTTGAAAGCACAGAAAATTTGTGCAAAAATTTATTCAGTACTTCATGCACCTTTGCACGCATTGGGGAAAGAGCCGTGCAGCAACGAGAAAAGCTCATCAGCGATATTGCTATCGCCAAGAATGACATCATATTTAAATATGTGCGGTGTACTTGCGACATCCAGATGACCTGAACAATGCAGCTTAAGAATAGTTTATCTTTGCCAAAGTTGCCTAATTTAAATCGTTTTAAGTTTAGTAACTGAAATCGATCGACTTACATTTGATTTAGACGCTTTATAAGTATTTTTCAATGAGCAACATTAATATCAGGATTAGAAAATGAATATCGAGGTCACATCGTGCATAAAGAAACAACTAAATAAAGTAGCTGGAATAAAAGATATTACTGATAAGGATTTTAGCTATTGCTGATGCACGTTACACCTGCGCTGAAAGCCTCCAATTCCGTATCGAAAATCATATCGTCGCGGCCGAAAACGTGCGAGTCATCCAGGAGAATCATGGCACCCAACTTAAATGCAAATCGTTTTCTTCTCTACTCCATGAGTAGCCAAACGAATTCAAGTAGTAGAATTAAATCAGTAATGCACGAGGATTATGCATCTGGCTCACTTATTTATCATGATTTTTTATGTTCTTTCTAAAATATAGTTTATTTTGAAGACTCCAATAAATATCGAAGGCCAGCAACTGCCCAAGGTTCGAATAAAAATCTTAAATCAAGTGCAAAATTGGAGCCTAGGCTTAAAGAAATTGTCATTGATCCTCCTAGACCGAGTAGTGCAATTCGGCAACGTCTCGTAGGAGGTTCGCAGTTCACATCAATGCCGCGTGGAGGACGCTGTCGTAAATGCTCTTCTCTTATGAATGACTTGAAGAAATCCGCTGAGGAAGCTCTACACTTTAAATCTTTATTTCATTCCCTGAATTTTAATGATGGAAGAGTCTCACGAGATACAGAAATGAAGCAGCAGATAAAACAGCTAAGAATTTCTGAAATGGAGCTTTTGAGAGAACTGGAAATCAGCCGTACCTTATATTCTGATTTAGAAAATGAGAACATGTATTTAATTTCGCGTCTTAAGAAGTGTCAGTTGCCGAATGAGCTAGAGCGTCCTCGGTGTCATGGTGAAATGATAATGAAAAATGAGCATCTTTTCATTTGTAAGAAAAAAAATGATTTGTGCAAGAATGATGCTTATATTATGAAGAACCATGATTCAATCGACAAATCATTGCTCAAAGCAGGTAAATTATTGATAAATTTTAGTAGGCATTACTTTAAAATTTAATAAAGACTATTTCTATTATAGAATTGATTGCTTGCAATTACTTTTTCTCTTCATTTTCGTTTCAGCTGAGTAAATTAAGTGTACTTGCAATCAAACTCTATTACATAATACGGGAACTTGTTGCTTCTAATCAGATTAAGAACCAGTTCGTTCATAATAAATAGTCTCATTGACTAAGCAAGTGAAAAGTGAAAATCTCAAATTGTTTCATTCAAATTTGTGCGTCAACACTTCACTTCAAAAAATCTCAAATTATCCTTATCGTGCCAATTTTCCGTTATGCTGTACATGTTATGATATGCCATAGTGATGTTTTCTGCATTATTACAATAATATTCCAGAAAACAAAATATGCTTATTGGAGTCGGAGTTGCTTGAACGCGACCATGCTTTGCAAAATATTAAAATTCAATTAAGCAAATTAAAAAGTGAAATGGAATGTTTGAAAAAACTCCACCACAAGGTAAAAAATATTAGAATTCCTTTGATTTATATATGATAAATACCGATTTTGATGGGAAATACTTTGTTCAAAATTTAAGTTCGGTAATGGGCATTGTATGTACATGTTTATAGTCAAGTTCATTTGCTCAAATCATCGCCATTGTTTGCATGATACGTCGCAGATTATTGTAATATATTACCTTGGCATGGAAGGTCATTTACGAAGCACGGAAACTTTACCCACGAATGAAAAATTTGCTACATAATTTCTTTAAAATTATTAACAATAAATAGGCAACATTAGGATTATAAATTTGGCTGCCAAAAGTTCAAAAGTACATTTATAGCTATTAAAGAAGAAATGCCAAAAAAATTTTTGGGGCACACAAACTCACGCTTATTTGATACAACACTAAATTTTTCCATAATAATTCTGCAATTTCTCCTCATAAAACAAAACCAATCTATAACTTGTTGGAAACTTTTGCTTAAATTATCAATCTCTCTATTTTTCAATGTATTCGATTTCCACGAAACTTCAATAAACTCATTCACATTTGGCATTACGCTGAACCAAACCTACTGGAGTCCTATTCGGGTATCAAATATACCCCGCATAAAATCCTGATTGCCTTACTATCCCCCATGTCCCCTAATTTGGTAATTCCTAGTTTACTGAAGATATCCTAATTATTTAAACATTTATTCGATCTGATAAAGGCAACATATAAACCCCAAGTATGGTGAAAATTTCTTGATTGTATAAATGGAATCAAATTGGACATCAACAAGCTACTCTATTCTTTGAACACAATTGATGTATCTGACAATACTGGCAAATCAAAAGTGTAAGTAATGATGACACCAATAATAACTGTTTTAGCAAAAAGACGTATCGAATTATAATTTACAGGTATGATGATACATGATTAACATTACTTTATGCCAATGTCCAATAATCATTGAATGTTAACTGGAGGCAAAGTTCTAAACAAATCACTATTACTGAATTCTCTTCTGCAAGGGAAAGTTTTGAACTGATATCACAGTGCATACAAAGTTTCTGTACTTTTCAGTATTTGTATAACTTATATGGAAGCACTAACAGGGGTGACTAGAGCTAAATTATTTTTTATCAACATAACATAAGTTTTTCATGATTCAACGTAATTTTTAAATCACAGCTAAGATTATGCTGTCTGCATCTTTTAAAAAGCTTAGAATTTTAATGGTTTGATCCATGTGTTAGTATTTCACGGATATGTCTATTGAACCAATAGATTTTAACCATATTTTTTTCGATATTTTGTAGAATTTTGATAATTTACGAGAAGAGCATGAAAAGAAAATTCTTAGAGTTCGAGTCCAGTCAAAGGTTGCTGAAGAAAATTTTTTAAAGCAAATTGCCGACTTGGATGAAAATAACAAAAAGCAGAACAGTTATATTGAGGTTTGTTTTTTAATATTTTATATTCAATAAGTTATCCTCCTACAACGAGATGAAACAGACCCTTGTTGAACAGATTAAAACCATAGGCGCTGCAACATAATACCCTTTAGCTTGATTGATATTGTTCATATTGCGACTAAATGTGTCTTTACTCAACTTAAGTTGTTGCTGTGAGATTCATGATTACAAAAACTGTCATATTAAAAGTGGTAAAGCTTCTTATGCAATGAACCTCAAAGATACAACGCACAGAGAATAATGTTAAGTCTTAGAAAGAAAATATCATTTGAACCGTATTTGAGGTAAAGTAAATCTGTTCTAATATCATAAGTAGATTTCATCTTTTGCAATTACTTGAAGCTTTTCCAGCTTATATGCTTCAATGTAATAGTTTCATGCTACCACATCATCAGCATCAAGAGTTCAGTCGAAATTAACGATTCAGCAACAATATAGAATATTATCATTCAATTTTTTAACTTGACATTTGGATGCAATTCAACTTGAAGTTGATAACTTGAAGTATTAATGAACGGTGCTCTGAATTCAAGTCACTATGATATTGAGTTAAAATAATTCATAGCATTGTATCAGCTGATATAGTGAAGTACATCCTAGATTGTACTGATTTAGCCCTAACATAATGCACTGTAATATTGAATATAGATTTCTTAAGTAGTTTAGTAAAAGATAAAAGTTATAAATATAAAAATATAAATTTACTTTATCCTAACCAATCATGTCTTGCAGTAACCTAAATCGATTCAATTCATATGTTTTTTTCTAAGTGTTTATAAATTTTGTACTTTGCGCTTTGATCTGATCAATAGCAATTACATTTTTATCTGCTAGTATCATACTGAAATGGATTTTGTGCAGCATATGTCATGAAAAAGAATAATATTGAAATAGAATAAATTTTGGGGTATATTCTATAAAAACTTTTAATTCAGTTTTTTTAAATCTAGTCTTAGGCCCAAACTCCCCAATTTGGTCCCATGAAAAGTTTTTATTTTGCTGCTTCCGAAGGTTTACAATTATTTAGAGTTCTATTTTAGGATTTAAAGGTTTTAGTTGGAAGTCAGGAAGAAAAAATCAGGGAAGTGAAAAGTACCATTTGTCATTCCTTAAAAGAGAATATACAAGTCTGCGTGGTAAGAAATTATTCTAAAAAACTCGGTTTTATCTTTTAATTATTACTCAGACTCTTAGTATGGATTTTGATTGATACTTTAATTTAAAAAAAAGAATTTTAAGAACAATAAGTATGTTGCTAATGATTAAGGATTAGAAAAGACAAATGCTACTTTCATGACTCTTCAGATTATAGTATATTACTATTTTCAACTTACAGCATATTTCAACATACATACGCACTTGAAAATTCTACATGTGTACATATAGATATATGAAGTAAAAGATATAGATATTTGATGTGAAATTCGATACTATATGAATGAAAATGTAATGTATGCATATCTTTATGATGACGCTGGTCATTTTTCATATTTATTTCAGATATCGCCTGTGATTAACGTTCATTTGGAGACAACTCGATGTATCAAAGTTATCGGTAGCTCGTCGTCGCAGATTATACACGATTTTGTCAAAGGAAACATTCTGCCTATTTTTACCCGTTTGATTCTGCGGTCATCATCATTAGATGACAATAATTCGTCAGGTAAAAATTGAAATTTATATAGACGCGCAATTCAAATATGTATTGGAAATGTAAAGAATCGAAAGAAAAAGTGAATTTCTTCTTTTGAAAATTAGTTTGATAAGTTCATAGGGAAAAAATATTGATGGCATGGATTGAGTTTTACTCGTTAATTACTCATTAAAGTTTTACGCTAGCAATTTTTTCTGTCTTCAGTAACTTAACATTTGTCTTCATCCCAAATTCATTTTTATTACTTATTTTTTTATAATTTTTATGTAGGAATGTATTTTTCAACAAACTATTTGTCAAATACTTAACAATATGTGCTCCTAAGCTCCATGCATACAACTTCTTGATTGGATTTTTGGTAGATGTCTTGCAGTAAATCAAGCTAAAATAATGCTTGAGTGGCTAGTTAAGATCACATCTGTTCCTCTTCGATATAATTCATGTTGCACTTGCTAGTTCTAGTCGTCAAAAAAATTTCTTTATTTCTTCTTTTGATTCATTTTTACTGGAGAATTAAATATAATTCTTATGTGAAAGAATCTGAGTCTATTGAAAAGCTGCGCATTAATATGTATTTATATATATGTTGCGATGTATACACCTTACTGATTTCTAACAAATATTCAAATCAGCAACTCTTGCACAATTCAACTTTATTTGTAATAATTTATCTTTAATTCTGCAGCTCTTTGACTTGTATTTTTCATTTGCTATATCTTACCAACCCAAGTGATATTATCAAATAACTCATGTTTATTATGTTGCAATTCCATCTTTGCCACTTTATTTAAATTATCCTATGTATATTGATGATGCATGGAGATGTGACATCACTATTCACTTATCATGAATAGGGATGAATGTAAGAATAAAAAGCAAAAGCAATTAAGATTTAACAGCAAATATACCTAATGAGACAACATAATGAGCTTTTAAACTGCAAGGCCCATTGTAAATATGTTTCCAGCGCAATTAGATGTGGTTATTTCGAATACATACGCTATTCATTCGGGGAAGATATCATGTCATCATAAATTTGATATTAATGGCAAAAGTCTTACACGATCCCCTTACAATCGGAATGGTCATGTACTCCGAAGGTTCGAGCCAATGGAAATACAGAATCAAAATTGTTCTTATTTACATTATGTTACTATTATATAAATCCGATGTAGTCTAATGGTTAGGATAGGTGATTCTCACTCACCAGACCCGGGTTCAATCCCCGGCATCGGAATATACTGTTGAAACACTTACGCTAAGTTTCTCACATGCTATGTAACAAAAATGAAATCGTTCGAAACTCTAGAAATAGCAGTTGAAATAGAGAAATATTATATCGCTACATCATAAAAACTCTATAAACCGTAGATCTTACTTTTCCACTGAATTTTGCTGAATTTTACCCCCTCTTACTTAGTGTAACATTGATATAGCTCCAAATATGGATATCTCATTTTTCTGCAGCAAGGTAACCTGTGCTATATTTCTTTTTTGACCTGCAGAAAAATTTCGAAGCATTTAAAATAACATATTCAAAGCTCTTCTTTTAATTGCAACCCACAGTGAAAGGGTTTGGCAGAGATCATAGTACCATTAGATGCAGATACCACATCTGATTTCTGACATTATTCTAGGATTGATACACTGACACTTCATAAGCCAATAGAACTACTTTTAAAATTCTCATTTTGATATCACGTATCAATTGATCTGGCATTACTGTAAAAAATAGTAATTTTTCAAAGTTTGGAAAATTTGTCCTTAGAAGTTTGATAATGACATCATCAAGCTCTTTTTATATTTTGTAGAATTGCAATCGAAACAGTGGATTTCTGCTTTGCTTCTAGAACTGGAACATGAAGTAGAAGAAAATATTGCTCAAATTTTTCAAAGTAAGGAAATTGTATAATTTATTATTCATCCAATTTTTTCCTTACAAATTATGTATATTTGTAGACATAATATTTTTAGTTACAATTTAAACTATTTTATGAATTGCATGTATTGTTCTGTTGATTGAGTTAGGAAGGTATCTGTTAGTTATACATAAATTTTTTCGATGATATTTTTTTATTTTCTTAGAAAGCTATATGTTGTAGCCTACTGTTTGCTCCAGTTTATACACTTTTCACTCGTCATGGATCTTTCATATTTATTTACAGAAAAAATGGAATTCCCTGTGCTTTTTTAGTACTGAATGAAAAAATTAAACATTAAGTCACAGAGCAATTATTGTTTTTATTGTGTAAAGTTTATACTCAGTGCAAAAAGTAATGCAGTTCAAATCAAGCCTGACTCACAAGGCTGCTTTTTTTGCTACTGCCTGCATTTTGGCAAAATTTGCTTTTAAAATTAATACAGATAATTCAAATGCAACTTTTTCACGTTCAACTATGCAAGGGATATAGATGTTTCCTAAGAATTATATGATTAGTCCCGCAAAAAAGTTAACATTAACCAGATAATGATCTGCAGTGTCATAAATGTCATAGTGAAGACATTGTAACAGTCACTGCAATAATTAAGGAAAGTAAATTTAAAATTATGATTTAATGTTTGTGGCAAGAGTAACTAGTGGTTATGTATGGAAGGCACAGCATATGCTAAGAGACGCATGAATTAAAAAAAGGTATATTTAGGCTAAAGAAGAAAACATTTAATTGCAAAACTATTGCACCCAATATAAGAGGAGTGCTGTTTAAGCAGTGCAGCACCGAAAGCAAAGTATTCCCTGAAGATGAGAAGAAAAGGCAAATGAGATAAATGGCAAGAAAAACAAACTTGAGATCTAGTTTTCAACATGTTGAAGATAGAAGTAAATCATGGACAGATACCAAATCTCTGCCAAAATCTGCAGACTGCAGTTTGTCATCACAGAGTATAGAATAATATTACATTCTGAAGTAATTACGTAAAAATAAATACAAAACATGAAAATTATAAGATATGTTGGGATATTTAATGTTGCTTTGAATAAAGTTAGAACTGAACGGATGATTTGAGATTTTAAGGGAACAAAAGATGATAGACAAACATCGGAATTGAAAAGTAGCTTGCAAAAAATTGCTAAATTTATCATGAAAGATGCAAAAGAAAAAGCTCTACTTTGAGAGATAGAATGGTGTAGCTCATACGCAATATCAAGTAGATGTATGAACTAATATTAGGAGTAGAGAGATTAGATAAGTTGCATATAGATCACAAAAATCATAGCGTACCTACTGACGTCAACCTAGTTGATTTATCAGTTGAAAATAAAAATCATAATATACTTGGCCTGAAGAAGGACAAAGGAATTATCATTTCCTTAATCCTACATTTGCCCTAATACTTGTTTTTACAAAAAAAAACTTACATCTGGTGATTTCTATGCAGTTTTGCTGAGAGGAGTGTTCTTTCTGCCAAGATAGAATAGATTTTTCTTTGGTTATTGGTGGCAAGAGTAGTAAAAAGTCCAGGAAAGCCAACAAATTCAAAAGATGTATATGTGTGACAAAAGTCAGAATAACAGTTAGAGGCACTACTATGAAACATCATCGCCTTTGAACTAAAAAAAGTATTGCATAAAATTTAAAAAAATGCACCTATCTAATGCCTAATGATTTTATGAAGAAAGTTTTACAAGAATACCAATATTATTCTTCAGGGCTTGGATTTTTTATAAAATTACATATAAGTTGTAAACTTTGGCCCTAGAATCTTGCAAGAGAGCATTGCAAAATTATTTGATCATAGTAAGCATAAAACTTCTCAAAAAACTCAAGGTATTAGGTAAAAGTTGCTAAGATTAGTTTACTTGTTTTTTCTTGAGTAGTTATTTTCCACAATAATTTTACTCTAGGAAACTAAGTAGCAGGGTTTGCACTAAAAATCGGCAAAAGTTATTATATAATGTTGTTTGAAGATATGTAGAAAAGAAAAAAAATCAAATGCATCATAATATTGAGCTTACAAAGCATAACAAGAAAATGGATAATAAACAAGAGAGAAATAGAATAAATAACATACTGATTATTAGTAATATGATAAGACTTGATTACTTGAGCATCCAGTACTCTGCCACAAAGCCAGATATCCACAGAGATAAGAGTAGGAGAAGTGAATGTAAATGTGTAAATGCAATTATTCTCTTGCTATGATAAATGGACAATAATTCAAATTTTAGGTGGTTACTCAGGGATAAAACATAAGAATATGAAGTTCCAGCAGAGGCAAATGCAGTAAGGAAACCCAAAGATATTGTAAAAAAAATTTTACAGGAAGATCTTGGAGATTAAGTTGCTAAACTGTTGAAATGAAACTGTAGAACTATTGATAAGAACTTAGAGTTGTAATTTGAATATAAATGGATAACGAGACAACTTTAAATGAAAATTGTTGCAGTAACTTTAAAAATCCTGAAATCTCTCCTCCCTCAATGCTGTTGGTTTTCTATGGAGAGATTGTCGTTGGGGGCAAAGAAAGGAGGTTCATAAGAATAAGCTTGCTGTGCTCTTCAACGCATACAGTGAAAATTGATTGTATTTATTGGACTGGATTTAAAAAATGAGAAAATCTTGTACATGAAAGATGTGTCATATTGGGTAAGGAGTTCATAAAAATATCAAGCAGATGGTCAATTGGAGAAATCTGCTGTAGATTGATAGACTTATTGAAGATGCATTCACAAAATGAAGTGATAGTAAGCATCAATATGCTTTGTGTATTGGTGGTTGATACAATTTCTTATTATGCAATAGCACAATATTGTCTTCATACAGTAAAATAAGAAGTGGTGGAAAAAAGTGTCAGGACTAGAACTATGCCTTAATCCGCATGTTCTGGAATGGCTTATATCATGTTCTGTTTCATATATTTTGGTGACTCTTCACAAAATCAGCCAATAGGGATTTTGCTTTATTCTTATTTTGATGACCTTTCACAAATCAGCCAATAGGGAACTTGTTCTGACGTCTTTTTACAGATCAGCCAATGGGAATTTGTTCTTATCCTTGATGACTTTCCACAAATCAGCCAATAGGGATGAGACTAGTCATCAATTATTCTTTTATATTCTATCTTCATGTTTTTCTGACATGAATGGAAACATATTTCTCAACTTACACATATGCACAAGTCAATGCACTTGCATTCTTTTCTTTCTCTTGTTCTTTTTCTTGCAGTAAACCCATCTTCCTTGTCTTATTCTTTCCTGTTTCCTTAATCCTTTTCCTCCTTTGCAAATCTTGACAAAAAGCCAGAATTACAAATTTGATAATGTAGCTAAACAGTTTTGCAAGTAGTATCACTAAAAATAACATACTACAAATCAGTAGATGGGTGGATATTAATCAGCTGCACTTTCAATGACCAGGTAATTGGATCTTTAGTCATAACAAAAAAAAACTTCTTTCTGTAGACATACAAGTATCCACATGATCAACCCAGTTTGCATCAGCATAACTATTCACTGTGTATCTCAGGATCATTCAAAGTTTTGAGAAAGTGAGTTCAAGCAGATTATCATTAAGGCATCAAAGTACCTTATTGGCTACAGTAAGTTATACAACCATAGGAATAGAAGTCTGGCATTAAAACAGTATGACTGAGTGCCTGATATCTAGATGTATCTTTGAAATAGCACATAAAATACTACCAACAAGACTCTGACAAAGGATATTGCCTGTGGTATCTAACAGTTGGGATTAGGCAGCAATAAAGATAGATTTATCTACTACTTCCTACAACCAGAAGGGGTGGATTGAGAATAGGTATTGTGTAGGTTATGATTTGCCAATATTTGATGCACATAGTGCTGTTGACTAATGTGAAAGTGCTCATATGAATTAGCAATGATCATCATACCAAGAAAGCAGCTATATTTTTATTAACTAATTTCATTAAGGGTTAATTCTTACTATTTTATGTAGCTGCAGCTTAACTTGTCGATGGTTTTAGTTTAGTTTTAGTTTTAGTTTCTTAACTTAGATTTAGCTCTGTTTCAGTCTAGTTTTAGTTTAGTTTCAGTTTCAAGATCTGAATTCTGTTCTTCATGTCACTATGTTTTTGAGCTACAAATGTTATCTCACTTTCACCAACACTTGTTGATTAATGGTAAATTTTATTTATGTTCTTGCATTACTTCATGTATTTGCATTTTCCTAACAGTTTTCTTAAAGCACGGTAAAACTCTTACAAAAGTCAGATCAGTATACACTAAAGCTAATCAACAATCTGACAAACCAACCACAAGAAGCAAGTCAAGCCATTAAAAGGTATCACTTAAAAAGCAAAAAATCAACAGGCAATGGAAAGGATTTAGCCTAGCAGCATCTCAGATCACCCGTTTTTATTTGGGTACCTCAGAAAGTCAAAGATGCATGCTTCTCATTTACTTTTTGGTGAAAAAGATAAGAGCAAAACTTTTCTGGTCCAGCTTTACAATGCATTTGAGTTGCAGAAGTCTTCATTTTCTGATGATCAGACCAACAGATTATTTGCCATTATTTAAAAGAGGATGGCACTAAGTTGAGCTTTATCTTACCTTTGTTCTGAATGTAGTAAACTGTTTGGTTATGAACAATTTGAAGATAATTTTAAGAATACAGTTGGTAATATGAACCAGCTTCAACAAGCAGCACGGGAGCTCCTAGATTTGAAAGAGGGTTGCCATTTGGTTATGGCCTGTATTGCAGACTTGCAATGGTTAAGTATTGAATTGGAACAGTCAGGTTCTCTTCTGCTATTGAACATGTTTGACCAAGGCTTGAATAAGGAAATTAAGTGAGTTTTGTGCAATTTTGATTGCCCAACTTTACTCAAAGATTGCTACAAGTTTGTGGTTTAGATTGATAGTCACATTATGTTTTGGCAAGAGTTTTCTAGTGTTGCACAAGGTATAACAAGATCCATTGTTAAAGTCAATGATGGCTTGGAGGATATGATTATTAGTGCTGTGCAATGCCAAGGCCCACTGAGTTCCCAACAGCAACATAGTAGGATGGATATCTTATGCTTGCACTATGGTGAAACTGGATGTATAATTGTATCTTATCCTAAACACTCTAAACAAAATTAGTATCATTGTAAGGTAAATATGGATTGAGGTTTGATAGGAGCAACCTGAGTATCTGGTAAGCAACATCGATGTCTGCTTATTAAAATAATGATTTTGGGTCAACTCATCATTTTAGTGAACATTTTAGTTTACTTGGATGCTGATAAGTCATTGGTCAATGAACAATAATTTTATTATATATATCTTTTCAGCTTCTAGAAGAATCAATCACTTTTTTTGAGACTATTAAAAGTAATTCTTTGGCATCTGGTACCATTCTACATTATGTAGTTTTAGAGTCGAGGAACAAGGGTATTGAACTTATGAATATGCATTTATATCTTATATTCTGTTGTGGCTCCTGTTGTTTTGGGCATTAGTTTAGCTTATGACATCTAACCTACACATAGACTGGTCATTATTGTTCATTGAAATGAAGCATTGTTCATTTCCTAGTGATACAAACTCCCAAAATAAATTTGCTGTCAAGAATAAGCTTGTGTTTAAAGACAACTCAGCTGGAGATATGATTGAGGAAATTGGTATTTTGTTTCAGTTCAAGGAGTCAAATAAATTTTTGACATGGATACCTGCTTATTAGCATAAGTTTATTTCCATGTTTTTGATGTAACTTGCAGATCTGCTACCTGAACATCATAAATTTGACATTAGTATTGACATTCAATCTGTAAAGAAGGTTGTTCGGGGCCCAATGTATCCTTTGCTGGAGCTTGATTTTAAACCAATTGCTGGTTATTTGAATGAACAACTTGAGAAGGATTCAATCAACTTTTAAAATCTCCTGTAGATGCACTCATATTTCTGTAAAGAAGAGCTGTGATTTATATCCAGTAATTGATTACCATAGTCTTAATTATATCAGCTGAGAATTAAAACCCCATTCTTTAGTTCATAAGCTACTCCATCACTTTGCCAAAGCTTGAGTTTTTACAAAGATTGATTTGTGTGAACCTTATAACTTGGTGTACATTTGCAAAGAGAATGAATGAAAGACTGCTTTCTATTAGAGATTTGGGCACTTTCTATATCTGGTAACGTCATTTAGATTAACTAACACACCTACTACTTTTCAAAGTATAATGAACAAAATCTTTTGGACTATTTTGATCAATTTTGCAATATTTATTTCAACTTTGTTCTTACATATTCAAAAAGTATTGATCAACATACACAGCATGTATGAATGGTATTTGAATGTTTGAAGGAGAATTTACTGTATACAAAGTTGAAATGTGTAAGTCTTCAGTTTTATTTGTCAATTTTTTGTAATATGTTATTTAATATTTGGGTATTGCTGGGATCCAAAGCAAATATAAAATGTTTGTTAGAATTACTACATCCAATAAAGACTAAAACTAGTTAGATATGACTTTTTTTGCAAGCAACAGGTTATTGTTGAACTTCAGTAATAATTTATGGCAAGCCATAATTGAACTTGAGCTATAAAATATATTGAATAGAAGATTCATTTTTGATAATGCAAGTAGCCTTAATGGTCTTGTGCCCTAATCTTGTTAGCCTACAATACACTTATAGCTCCAGGTCTAATATATTCTGTTCTGTTCTGTTCTATTCTATCCTGTTCTCTATTTGTTTGTCGTCAACAATTAGACTTTGAAATAAAAACTATCAAGTTATTTGCTGAGACTAACAATTCCACTAAAGCAATATAACTGTGCACTTGATGAATACTGATATGCAAAGTGTTTTACAGATGACTACACTTCCTATTGTTTCTTCTATTGATTGTGTTCTATGCATGAAGTATTGGACTTGGTGCAACTTTCATCATTCTAATGTAAACAGAGCTATCTCTTACCTATTTACATGTTCATAATGCTGACAAACTCATTTCTACAAAGCATTGAACATTTTTTGCATTTACAGGTATTAAACTAGTGCTATCTGCTCACCATGTCCATCAACAAAGTGACATTGCTGAATGTTCCTTTTGCACATTGATAAATATTATCTCATGCATGATGAATAAGCCTAAATTATCTGACCATTTAGGAGTATATGCACATCTACATGCTGTCTCTTTCTTTAATTGTACTCCAACTTTTACCAAAAAGTTTTTATCACCATATTTCTTACACAATAACTTCCCTTATTACGTTTCTCTACATAATCTTCCCTTATTATGTTTCTCTATATAACCTTGGATGTAATTTGTTTGTCCTCACCAAAAAGATCAAGAGATTTGATAAATTTAAGCCTGAATCTTGGAAAGTTACCTTTGTTAGATTGTCTTCAAATTGTGCGGATGACAAATATTTCATACTGGATTCACAAACCTCTCAAATTGATACCAAATCAGCATGTTCACTAAAGATTGGGAGGTCACTCTACCAACACCTTCTATCTCTGATATGGATATAGTACTTGCACCTGTTTCTGAGCATATACCATATCTGATATGGTAATTTAAAAAAGAGTCGTTGAGGAAAATAACTCTTCTGATGAGTCTGATTCTTGTGAACATGCTTCTGTCTTTTTTTGCACTATCTTGAGTCACTTGGCAACCTCTATGCTGAATTTATACCAGTTCACTTTCATACAGCCTTAACAGAGGATCATGTCACTAATACTCATTATTGGTATGATACCATTCTTAAGGTGAATCAGTCCCTTTGGAAGAATCATGTAGATAAACTTCTGTACCTTTCTTGAAGAATTAATTGACACTCAATACTTTTTCAACATGAAACGTGATGCCATTGGTGCTATTCTCAAATGTGAAATCTATTGTGTACTTAACGTCACAATATACAGGAAAACTCTATATTTCATTACATATAAAAATGCCTTCCAATGTTTTTGCGCAAGTTCTTACAACCTTTCACACTTTCTACATCAACCCATATATGTTTTCCTGATGTTTCCTCACTGATATCTCTGCTAAACATCTATTGTTATATCTCAATGTACAATTGTATATCCTTCAACTGAATACCTGGCCAATGCAAGCTTGATACTTTTCAAAGACAAAAAAGTAACAAAACTCTCTTCACTTCTTCTATTCCATTTGCATTATGCTACTCTATATAATGTTGCTGGAATGGCATATTATACCTCTTTCAATTTGAATCTGGTCTATTCTACCTCAAGGAGCTCCTTGCACTTATCAGTTGCTGTGCTTAATATGTATACATATAAATTAGTTTTCATTGCTTCTTCTAGTTTGTTTTTTTTTCATTTTGATAGTTAAGATGCATCTTCAACATCCAAGTACTAGTTTTTGGCATACACTTGCACCTACTGCATCCATTATATTCACATGGTATTGTGGTTTTGCAATAGACTTGAAGTTACAGTATGCAACTGTTAGGACTGCAGCTATTCTTTAGATCTGCAAGTTTTATGTTGTTCTATATTATATATTTTACTTCATATTTTTTATGATGCTTTACAAATCAACCAAAGAGAATTTGTGTTCTATTATCATGTGATGATGCTTCACAAACCAACCAATAGGAATGTGTCTAGTCATCAAGTTTAAGCTAGTCATATACTATTCTTTAATATATTTCATACATGTTTCCATTCATTAGTAAAGACACATGCACAAAAGTTAATTTATTTGTGTTCCTTTCTTTTTCTGTTTTTTATTGCTGTTGGTCTACCACTATTGCTTTATCAACTTTCCTTCATCTATTCTCTTTTGCTCTTTTTCTTCTTTTTCTTTGCAAGTCTTAGCAGTAACTTGCAGTTATGTGGATAAGCAAGACAAGACAAGACAAAAAAAATACAAATTATAGTGTACTATAGCTACGGAATATGGACTTGAAAGTCTTAACCTGTATGATCAGAACTGAGATTTTTGATCACCTGAGATATCACAAATAGAGTATTTGATTGACCATGACTAATTTATACACTTTCTATATTTTTGCACTGATTGCTTTGACCAAAAATATAATATTTCTCTTAAGCAGCCTCATATAGTGCTATGATAATTTTTCTATCTCTTGATTTGCTAAAACTTTTTCACCTATCATATGGCAACTAATTTTGAGAATAACATTTGTTCCAAATTATTTTCAATTTTGATTTTTGCAGTTATAAACCATTATGATTGAAATAAACTGTGTAGTATTTAATATTAAATATAGCTGAAAAAAATTTATTGAATACTTTTATATGAGTTTAATTTGATATAAATAGTTTGATTTTTCTCCCTGTATCTTTTGAACTATATTTTTATTCATTTTGCATTTCCTGTATTTCTATAAAGGATATCCTTAAAGTTATTGAAATAAAGAATGCAGAATCTACTAGAAAAGTAGGTAGGGTCAGGATTATTTCTTCAGGATAACATATTTCGAATGATTTACATAATTTCAAAAAAACTTGGAAATACATTTTTCTTAGTTGAGCAAGAAGCTATTTATCCAGAATAGTACTATGTCCAATTTTTATGTGCTACATTCCATTTTTGCAGCCAAAAAGTAGCAACTTGGTTGCACTTCTGTTCTTGTTCATTCATATTGCTACTTCTTAAAGCTTTGGGTATTCCATTATCTGCTATTCTTCTTAAACCTTCCCATTGGCTATGACTACTGTCTTGAATTAGCAACAGGTCATAACATTCAGGTAGATGCTTCAGTGCAAGATGTTGCATATAATTTTTTGTGCAATTTTTTTCCTTTTTATCAAGTGTTCAAATTCAATTTGTTCAGTAAAATATTTAAAGTGCTAATCAATGTAAGACAAATTAAATTAAACCCTGCGCATTAAACGAATAATTTCATAAAGGTTCAGAATCGAAACTGTATTTATGCCATTAAATCTAAATAATTGAACTGCATCTTTTAAAAATTCAAGGCATATAATTTGACGTGAAGCTATTGGTTTCCCGTAGTAGCATTCTTTTTAGGAACACGTTCCAGGAGTTGCTTCATCTGTACCCGATGAGCTTTCATGACATTGTTTCGCTCGCTGAAAAATTTCCATTGTATTCGATTCCACAGCGTTTATTGTCTGTTGCTCTTGAGTTTACGAGAAGTGATTCCTACGTCGGAAATAGAAGAATTGGTGTAAAAGCTTTGTGCACTAGATTCGATTATCGTTTCAAAAATCGATAATTCTCGCAGGTGTCCTTTCCATTGTAAATTTTATCGGATGCTAACAGAGAGATGAAATCTTCACGTAATTTGAACGAATCAACTGCCGTGTCCAACATCAAAATATATATTGATCGAACCGTTAAATTTATTTTACAACGAAAAGAGCTAAGAATTGTCATGGCCGGATTGGAACGAGCTGGAAAGACTACAACACTCTTTCAATTAAAATTTGGTGAAGCAGTACTTTCCGTTCCAACAAGACGATTCAATGTTGAATCCATTTGTTGCCGCAAGAAAACATTGACGATTTGGGACGTATGCTCCAAAGATGGAGAGCAATTCGAGCAATCGTTTTTTATTAACGCACATGGCATTATAATTGTGGTCGATTCAGGTTGGGACATTGGGAAATATTCTTGCATTTCCATTTTGTTCCATATCCGTTAGATGGTTTTTACTTTAATAAATTATCAAGTACTGCTTTACTTAAAAAGTATTTAGAGCTTTTAAATTTAAATTATATGGTTAAAATTTCGGACAATAATCATTGCATTATAAATTTTTGGGGCAGTTGGAATATTAAATCTCTTGCATTCCGCATTTTTTTTGTGAATGTAATGCATATGTTAACTCATTTATTTGACTAAATCATAAGGTGTATTTATTTAATTAGGATTAGTTTAAAATGCATGAAATAATGTACGCTACAAAAATTATTTGAAAATAGTCTTTTAGCCGAATATTTTAAGAAAACCGGTAATTTTTATTTTTTTATTTGGGCGGAGTTTCCAATGTGTAGTATATCTTCTAAAAAACTTTAAATAACTCCAAACTAATAAAATGATATTTTCTTTCATCTGAAGGTTCAACCTTATTATTAACCTGAATCGTTTACAGAGATTTCATTGCTTATGTAAAAAAATGCTGTTGAAAATTTAATATGTTCAAATCTAAATATCAGCTTATTCTAAAAAAGACATCTTGAAAGCATCTAAAATAAACGAATATGCTATCATCATCAGTTTTTCATTTTTTTCCTGTATAGAAACAAATACTCATTATACTTCCTAAAAAGTAGATTCATAAAAACTGATTGAAATTTTTATATAGGCGACCGTGAACGATTGTACCAAGCAAAAATGTATATGCACAATTTACTCAAACTTGACAAGCTCACTGTTTGCTCTGTACTGGTGCTTTGTAACAAACAAGATATTACCAATGCTCTAAGTGCCACAGAACTTCATGATATTTTGGAAATAAAACTTTTACCCCAGAAAAAAATTCGTGTACAACGATGCTGCGCATTGAATGGGGAGGGATTAAATGAGGGGATCAGCTGGCTCGCCCAAAATACTGTTTAAATGCTGTACATACTAATAGTCATAGTTCAAATTTCATAGAAATTTGCTAAAGCACATTGATTTTGTGACATCTGTTCATTAGCAATATATCCATTTTTATATTTGTTTTTTGTTCATTAACATGTTTCAATTTAATTCCTTGCATGTATTCCAGTTCTTCTGTTCATTTTCATGATTTTGCAGTCAACTATGAATATTTTCATTTCATAATATAGTAGGTTTGGCAGTTTAAATCGTTAAACTTTGTATATCGTATGTATATGTTACATTATCATTATCCATTGTTAACAAAGTCTCCATTTTTTTATAACCTTGATAATATTTTGTATATGAATTACAAAATTTCAGCATTTTTTCATTTATATAAATTTTTATATTTTTGTTTCTACAAAATTTCTGTATTTTTTCTTAATTTTTTCAAAAATATAAAAATTTGTATTATCTTTAAAATTTCTGTATCTGAAAATTTGTTTGGACATTACTTGCCATGTATTTCATTCATATCTCCTTTTTGGTAAATTAGTAAACCATGTAGAGCCCATAGAAAGAAGAATTTAAAAAAAATGCATCTAGAGCAAAATATTTGGCAATGTAGTTTATTCACTAGTTAAGTCCACATGAGCCAATTCAAAATTGTATTTTTTCCAAATTTGTCGAAAGAGCTCAAATTATAGTACTACTAAGTCTTATTCGTACTCACTGAAAATAACCAAAATACTAAATACCTTGTTCAGGAGTAGAAGTTTACACTGTCCCCATAATTATATCCCAAATGAAAGTTCACTGTTATATGGAAGTAGCTAAGAAAATCACTTTTCAATTAAATATTCAGAAAATTTAGGTTAACCCGTTAATTTGGGATTGTGGAACATAAGCCTGTCCGGAGCTATAAATTAGAACGAGTAATGTTATGCCAATTTCCATATTATTTTAGGTAATCAAAATTATGGTTTTTCCAAAAAATTATATGGAAGATGACATCCAATACTTAAGTTTTAGGACTTGCTTATTAGTGATTGCATTTTAAACCACTTTGATTGTAAGAATTTGTATATTGAGAGTTTGATCCTAGTGGTATTAGTTTCTGGGTTTTTATGCATCAATTTGTGACATATTTAATCATGAATTTTACAGATGTCTCTTGCATCAGGAAGGTTTTTTTATAACAGGATTTAAATGTTTTTATTTTGGACTTAAGATGAACCAGCATAATTAAGAGAGTTAGTGTACTTTGACTTTGTATGTGCAACTTTATCATCTTCAATACTTAACCTGGAATAGTTCAATCATACTTATAAAATTTATTTTTTTATATTCTCTTACTAAAAGTTGTTAGAATATACTACTCTAGTACCTCTGATTTACTTTCTAAATCACAGTTCTATGTTTACCTCAAATACTATGCTTGTTTCCAAAATTTGCACCAAGTCATGAAGTAGGGACATCTATGTACTGGCAACATTCTTCAAAAGTACTTCCACCCGATCTTTAAGGTAATCCTTATGCAGCTTACATGATATCTCTCATAGCTCAGTTTTCCATTACTTTCATTAAGTTCCACAATTTTCATTGCCTCACTGGTCTTCATAGCGTGTCAGTGAAAACTTTGATTCAAATCAACTATTTCCAATGTGTCTTTTTTAATCTCTGCTTTTTTCTTATGCTTCACAATTTCTTTATCATATTCAATGCATGACATTTACTTAGTACTGTGTGTATTTAACTTGAACTTTTATAAAGTTTCCTCCACAGTTTATGAAACTTGCTCTATTTTCAAAGTTGTTCTTCATAAATTTTTCACTATTGCTTTCATTTGATCCTACTTCTGGTCTACATATTGCCTTTTCTCTTTTTCTCACTTTGTATTGAATCTTCTATACTGGTACTCTGCCATTCTTGGACATTGTTGTGCATTTTGTGCCTTTTGTATCTCACAGTTGTTGCCTTTCATTTGAGCTTTTTCTTATCTTTTGAAATTACTTCATCAGTGACTAATTCCACCTGACCGTTTAATATTAATTAGTGAACTTTTAGCTGTATCATTTTTTTGAGATCAAGTTTTGTTATATCAAGTCTTGGTAAAGCTTTAGTCTATACTAAGCTGAATACGGTAGATACAAATCTTGATTGATTAAAACTTTGGCTGTAAAATAAAAAGTAGGACTCCTTTTGTTTTTAGAATTGACAGAAAAACATGGGGACTCAGCAGTTTTTGCTAATAAGTTCAATATACTTATTAGGTCAGTCATTTTGACTCTCACAAAATTATGTTAGGTTTTATTTTGTGGCTTAATGTTGCATTGAAATTTAATTAATAACCTATTTTACTGAAGGCTTTCCTCATAAAATATCCAACCACCTAGTTTGTGTTTTCTTTTCCATCAATGACATAATATCCCAGTAGGCTCTTTTAATGATTACTATTGTCAAGATATCTACCCTGTCACAAGTGTTCGGAATTAACTCCCTTAGGGATTAATTCTATTTTTATAGCTACAGTTAGTTTTCATTTATGACGTTCCAAGTAAATTTGCTGCACAGATACTAACAGGGTTATATATTTTGTTGCGTTTATAGAGTTAGCTCACTTCTATCAACACAATTAGTGCATGATAAATATACATATTTTCTGTCACAATTTCTTGTGCTTAGTTGTATTTTCTGTTTCTAACAAGATGGTAGTGCCTCTAAAAATCTGTCAGGCACATGTCAATCAAAGACGAGAAATAGAACCAAAGGTTAGATGTTGGACAAAGGTTTATCCAATGCGGACCAAACAAAAGGGAATAATACTAGGTAAACAAACCAAGAAGAGATTCAGCAAGAAAACGTGCAATTTATTATAGATGCTTTTGACACTGAGCATCGGAAACAAAATGTAATATCAACAAACTGCTAATACCAAACATGCAATCGGCATTTATCTAACTACAATATAATATGTATGCACTTGAATCTATAGTACCAATCTTTAGGAGTTGTCAATATACAAGAAATATGTATCAGCTATGTACGTGCAACTATAATTGGTCAGGTCCTGACATAATCTCCCCAAGTGGATGTTGATGGTTCAGCAGTACAAAAAAATTGATTTGCAGCACACTAAAGTTTTGGACTCAAATTCTGATACTTCCAAAATACTATTATCCATAGTGTTATGACTTGCAAGGAAAAAGAAGTTAAAGGAGCAAGAGAGAATAAACCAAGGAAAGTTGATGAAACAATAGAGATGAAGCAACAGTAACAGTAATAAAGAGCAGGAGAAAAAAAGCATAGCAAGCATATACTAACTTGCGTGTTTTCACTAATGAACAAAAATACAAATATGAAGCATAAAAGAATTATTTTTTTCTAGCTTAGACTCAGTTACAAGATGCATTCTCATTGATTAGTTTGTAGATCATCACAAGTAGAAATAAAATGCTAATTTCCATTAGTTGATTTGTAGAGCATTATAGAACAATATGGAAGAGAGAATATATAGTGTAGAACAATTTAGAACGTGCAGATCTAAAAAATATATGCAGTTCTAGTGTGTAGCTATACAGCTACACATAAATTCTAACATTTAAAAAGAATTAAAATGTTAGAAAAAAGCTAATAATTTGATGCCTGCTCCAAAAAACTTGGAAATAAGGACAAAAAAATGCTGATACAATTCTTGAGATAATTTAGGACATAAAAAGGAAAAGGATAAAGGGAAAAATATCTCCTTGAAGTCAATGACCAAGATGAAAAGAAACAATGGAATGTGCAATTAAAAATGCAAGACTGGTAATTTGTTTAAATTATTCATAGAAGAAAAGAAAAAAAAGCAACGCAATACTATTGTTGCAACATAACAAGAATGGTGAGATGATGTATGTCAAAAGAATTGAAAGCAACCCAGGAAAAATGAACAAGTACATTATTAAGTGAATATGGCTAAGAAAAAAAAGACGTTACCACCACAGAAATCTAAAACCTGTAGTTTTACTGTGTCCTGAAAGTTATGATGTTTAAATATAAAAAAGTGTCTCTGTAGCAAAAAATCAACCATGAAAACAAATAGGCGTTAAAGTTGAAATATTATAAAGATAAAAGTGCATCTTCAAAAAACCAAAAAAAATCTGCAAAATTCTGTTTACACTTGTATGGCATCACATAAAATAGAACTTTGCCTCAAGATGAATAAATTAGAAAGCAACAAATAGTTACAAAATGTGGCATTTGATGGAACACAAAAAAAATTATCAAATATTGTTTTTAAGTTGAATAAAATTTAGTGATAATGGCTAGAAGAGCAGTATAGAATAGAAATAGTAAAAATATCCAGCATAAAATATAGTAGCTGATGCATGTTGATAAATTTTAATGCAGCATATTTGATTGACTGTTGGTTTTTGGTGTAACCAATCCTATCAGCTCAGTGTTGTTAACTGTTTTATTGCCTTGCCATGGTTTTAATGGTGGCACTTCTTCTTTTGTCTCATATTTTTTCAGTTCCAATTACATTTATCTCTTTCAAATTGATTTTATATTTTCAAAAACTAATGGTTGAACCAAGGTCAGTAGTGGGATTAAAATAATGTATAGGAGGAATCTATAACATGACGTGTGAGATAAGTATTTAATATTCATCACTCAAACCTCTTTACAACTGAATTCAATAAATAGAGTAATGTGCCAGTGAATTGCTAAGTAAACAAACGCATATTTTTTTTGTTACATAATTCTATAAAAAACACTATGATTGAAAATTTTTTGTATTTGATCAAATTTCTAACATTCTTGTGTTTGTAGTGATTGCTGTATTCATAGATAAGCAAACTGCATTTTATCTATCTCTTCCAATAATAGTTTCAGGGAAATTGATTTTGAATTATAATATCCAACATTTCAAATGAGAAATTTTTGTAAGCACTTCTCTTAAGTTGCATGTCAAGATTAATTTTTTTAGTAGATAGGACTCCTAAGTGTGATATCTGTAGCCTAGTGTTCATTGCATTCAAATAATCATTTCTTATTCTAACGTTGGACAAATATTACAGTGATTTTGCCAAATTTGTAGAGAACAATAAATTTTTAGGCCCATCTATATCAATTTCACTGGTACTTGCCCAACTTTTTTTGGAAATTTGAAAGGGTAATCTGAGGTGCCATATGGATATTCGCTTTTGGAAATTTTGAAGATTTCAGATGAATTTTGAAAATTCGATAATTTATGTTCAACCTGCGTATAATCGGATTTTTTACTCAATTCAAATAGTTGGCCGAATGATAATCTTTTAAGTTTTTACTTATGGATAAAAAAATATGTTGAAAGGCTGCATTATTACTGTATTGATCAGAAATAGAAATTCCATTAAAAAACCAGATTGCAACATAGAGTTCATCTAGCCCGAAAGTATTATTTCAATTAAATGCAGCACCTGAGAACACTAGCCAGGGTAAGCCTAACACAATTTTGATGCTTTCAAATTCGAACAGTTGAGTTCAACAAGATACCATTGAAATAGAAAATATTGAACTGAGCAAAAGCCATTGTAGAAGAGAAACTTTTCTACAACGTACCATAATATCATTAAAGTTGAAGTTTATCAAGAAGATCCATTAATTGCTGGTGCGCATCACTCTCTTGGGATTTTACGACACTTTTACCATGCTTTTTCTTGGCCCTTCTCGGAGAAAAAGTTTTAGCACTTTTTCTCCGTGAATTCAAATGGAACACTAAATTTAAACTCGAATTTTCGGATTCATTTGAACTTGATTCTTCTGATACGTTTGAATGGCAACTAACTGACACTGGTGCATGAACACTATAAGGCGACATATTTTCAGAGTGATGTGGACTCTGCCTTTCTTCTTGCCTATACTTGTTAATATAGCTGTCATTAACAATGTCAATGAAACTACCAGAGAACTTTTTCGAATGATATGACATATTGTTCGTGGCATTTTGTTTTTTGGTTACCAGTAACATTTCTTGCTGTATTTTGCGTAGCATTTGAGTTAAATTTTCCAAAGTTATACTGTTGTTTCCATCTTTTCTTTCATTTAGCAACAATACACTCATTGTATCAACTTCTTTTTGCATCTGCTCAACTTGTCTTTCAAGAAAAGTTATCATTTTCTCACTGCTTTTTGCTATTTCAAGCTTGTGTTCTAACATGACATTCATTTCGTCAACAGATTTTTTCTCGCATCTTATTTTTTCTAGCTCAGAATTCAATTTTTGTATGTGGGCATTTGCTACATTGAGTTGTTCGAGTGAGGTAGATTGAGAAGCTGTTGACTCATTTAATTTCAATTGTAAATCATTGATAATATCTGCATTTTTTTCACGCTCATCATTGAGCTTGACTTCCAGTTTATTGATATCTGTAACTAGTTCATCGTTCTCACTTTGTAAGAGTGCAGAACTTTCTTTAAGAGACATAGATTCGCTTTTGTACTCTTTTGCTACCTTAAGCATATTAGATAAATTACGCTTCGTTTCGTTTATCTCGTCAATGATCATTCTGTTCTGGTATGTTATCCTCTCCAACCGTTCAGATTTTTCATTGCTCTCAGCAACTGCATTACTATATTCTTTCATGAGATTTGTTAACTTTGCCTTATCGCTCGGACATAGATCTGAAAGACGCGCGGAGCGATCAGCCACCATTTCTGGGCTAGGTATGCAATCTCTTCTAGGAACATTAGTTTCTTGCTGATTCTCTACTAAATCATCATATAGTTCGAAAGAATTACATGGAGAAGTGTACTCCGAGGTATTATCTATATTTTTCGGCAACTTCGTGCTCTCACTATTAAGCGCGTCACGATACATGTCGACTATTTCGTCCTCATTAGTTCTCTCAAAGGAAGACGGTAGTTCTTCACTAGATTGGTTTTTGGATGGATCAAATGAGACTTTCGTCATTTTCTTCTCCGTAGTGAATGCTGGGTGATGTGCAGTTGCAGGCATATCTGAATTTGCATTCTTTAAGATCTTGCCATTCTTCCTCATTACTGCTATCTAATTTCTAAAGGCTAGCGCAGTTGTAACTGCCATAACTCTGCTTAAATTTTCAAGTTGACAAAAATCATATGAATCTTATCGATATAACCAGTAAGAATTAGATAGTACGGGCAAATAGGCGAACATAATTTAGTCAATAGTTTTCACCCAATTGCAGCTAATGCTCATGTAATGAGTCGCCGAAAATATTTTTTACTTCTAACATTAACCTGGTAATTGCATAGAATCTTCATGCCAGGAAATGCAAGAAATGGTCAGTAATCAGCAGTGCTGTTGGCATCATTGCTACACCTCACAATGAGAAATGATAATACCTGAACAAAAACAACATTCTCCCCTATCAAGTGGGAAATAGACCTAATCATATCAAAAACATCTCTGGGGTTAATATTATTTGTCAACTTTTAAGTTTTATCAAGGGAAAAATTGGTGATGTACATGTGGATCATCTCACAGTACTGGAGCTATTAAAAAAGTTCTACCTCAATCAAATTTTTTACTCAAAGGAGCAAGCAATGGAGTAATATAAAATGATTAGTTTTTAATTTTCCAGTTGATCCACTATTTTTTAATTTTCTTAAATACATAACAATTTGGCAAGTTGATTTGGAGGCTGATTTTCATTTTTTCTTTTCCAGTTAATAGATAAGTGAAGAGTAGACGGTTTTTCATATCTAAGAAGTAGCTGGTCGCAGTTTGTCAAAAACTTAGTTACAATTTTTCAGCACAAACAGCTGATTTTACAGTTTATCAAAAAGCAAGCCTATTTGTAGGATATTTTGCATTATTCAGCTTTAAGTATGAAGCACAAATTATTTTTTATTATAAAAAACTTTATCTGAAAGTGTGATGGTGAAAGTTATAGTCGATCAAAGTTTGGATGTTCTGCTAGAATAGATTGTCAGAAGGCAGGCAGCTTTAATTGAGCTGTGACAAATTGAAAAATATTGTTGCAAACTTTTTTGAATTTTTTCTTGGCTATTCTTTTTAGAATAGTATCAGAACAATTTTGAATTTTTATAAAAAATTTACTCAAATATGGTTCTTTAAGATGGGTGCGTGTTGAGTGCAATAGTACCTACAACGCATGACTGGTTACATACAAGTCTGCAAATTACTATTTTTAATGGATTTTACCAAAATCATTGATTTTTTCTTGTGCTTTCAAAGTCGCAGTCCAAGAATATTCTCTTGCGAGTCCATTACAAGTAACCGATGAAAGAATTGAGAGAGTTTGAGCTTTGAATATATTGATTGGAGATGACAAGAGTTCGCTCGAAAAAGAATAGGAATTCGCCATCGACATATCAAGAAATTACCGCACCTTCTTCTACTGAAGAATTAGCGAGCTCTGAACTAAACAAGAAAGTTCAGGCACTTCTAAAATGTGCCAGAAATGCGCAAGATACATTTGAATTTCAGCTTGCTTTACAATTTTACCAAAAAGCAATTGCGCTCTCACCCCAAGAAACCGAACTTCTCGATGAAACGGCGGACTTACTGCTTCAAATCGATCGTAGAGAAGAAGCACGGAATCTCTTGAAGCAGAGTATTGCGCTTAAGCCTGAACATGGCGCGAGTAAATGGCTGTACATGGCTCAGTTGAGCGAGGGCGAAGAGTCGCTAAATCTTTACATGGAAGGGTTAAAGCTTCTTCGCAGAGATATTGATTTAAACGCGAAACATAATAAAAGCCTTGAATTACGTCGGCAGTATTGTGCTTGTTGTTGTGCCGTAGCGGAGCTCTTTATGACGGATCTTTGTTACGCCAGTGATGCCGAAGAGCAATGCAGGAAAGTGCTTGAGAATGCCTTGCAATTTGATCATGGCGGTCCTGAGGTATGCTCTATACTTAACACTGTTTTTTTTAAATGTAATAGAGATTTCTGATACATTTTATGAAAAGCTAATTATAAATAAGTGGAATAATTTTTGGGTATATAGGCTACCAGATTCCTATATATCCATGTTAAAATGAATGCATCTATTAATATATATTTATAGGTCTATCAATCTATGGCGAGTTTTCAACTCAGCTTAGGGTTGTGTAAAGAAGCAATTCCTTTAGCCAAAGAGGCAGCTAGAAGAATACTGAACAAAGAAGATGATCATGAGGATGTCGACTTAAATTTAGCCGATTACGGATCTAAAATCAATACAGCAAAAGTACTAATTGAGTGCGGAGAAATGGACAATAGCTGTTATGAAGATGCACTCAATATTATTATCGGTCAGTTTCTTGACTCAACTATTATTTAAAAACGTGTAAAAAATAGAAACACTGCACCTAGGCCTGTTAATCACACAGCATTGATATTATTGAATTACGCACTAATTTGTATTATCGTAAAATATAATACTTTAAACTTTAATACAATGGCTCTTTCGGTACCCCCAAATTGATTTATGTTATCCGAAAATCTTAAGCAAATTTGTCACAATATGACTTTTTTCATTTTTATAATTGATAATTCATTGAAATCAGATTCGCATATTAATTAAAAAATTGCATTTATTATATTTTAATACTGATTTAGCATTAGAATTATTTTGAAAGCTAGCAAAATGTAACAAGTGTTGAACTGTAGAAAAATATTGTTGAACATAAAAACGAAAAAACAGTTAATCAAAGAATTTGTTTTATATTGAAAAAAAGCTGCAAAATAGATTTGTCTAATGTACTTATTTTTTAATGGAACTGTCATCAGTATTTTAGGTAATATTTTGGTCGAAATGGTAATCATTTTCTTATATATGGCCTGTACTGGAGTTTTTATTGTGCTCTAAACTACTTTCATAAAAAAGCATCTTAATTTATGGAAACATTTGTTATACAAATTTATTTTGGTTTTCGTAACTATATATGGAAAATTTTGAAATTTTCTTTTAGTCATTCGACAAATCAGTTGAATGTTTGGGTCCTTATTTAATATTGCAGTTCACCTATTTAGGTTATGTATCAATAATACCTTGTGCTTGTTAATATAAGCTTGGCAATTTCTCTGAGTTTTGTGACAATGTTAAAGTTACCACGGAAAGCTGCATGGGGGGGAGGGATTTGTACAGATGACTTTTGCATAGAACACTATCATTTATAACTTCAACTGGATGCAATGCTCTTGTTTAAATTGCCATATGTCATTATATATCTGCCTATAAATTTTTTGAAAAAAAGTGTACTCTTTGAAATGTTCACCTTTTTTTTCTCCCAACTGTGGTATTGGTATTTGCTTGCACTACAATAATGCAAAGAACTTAACTTTGACTCAGATTTTTTTAAATACATGCAGAAAACTATTTTGTAACCTTAAATTTGGTTAAATATGTACACGAAATAGGCTTATGGTTGAAATGAATAAATGCATTATTAATTTAATGAAAATTCCTGTAAACGAAATGAAATTGTGTTTACAGGAAAACTGGATGACCGACTATGATGATAACTGTTCAGCAATTATTATCATACTGCATATCAATGTACTTTCAAGTGGAACCCATTATCATGTTCATACTGATTGTACAAATTTGTTTCGATACGTGGTAGAAATAGGGCATATAATTCCTTAGTCTTGCTTTTTTGTCATTAACTCCTGAAGTCATGATGCCTCGTTGCAAATAATTTCTGTGCTCAATGCAGATAAGCACTTTTCGCATAATTATTTTTTTGCAGAAATTTTTGAACGAATGGAAATATGAATAAATGTGCAGACAACAAGATTGAATGAATTGCAATAAGAATCATTGATAGATAACATACATACCTGAGCTGGTCAATGTGTGATCCACTTTATTCCAACTTGTGCTTGTTGATTTGCCATTTTATTCGTATGTAAACATCAATATACTAAATTACGTTTATAGCGCAAACATAAATGGAACTTATTAATGAGACTTGTTCAATTTTTATGTTTCATTCTGCTTTTTACTGCCTTTATTGTGGCAGAATTGGAGGGAGAAGATGACGAAGATATTGAAACTTTATATTTGATGGGTACTGTACTTTTCAAATTAGACCCTCCTGATCTCAAGCAAGCAAGATATACTTTAGAACGAGCTCTCCAAATTCTAAATAAGCAGAGAGAATTTCAGAGTTCAGAGCAAGAAAATTTTGAAATCGATATAGACACTGTGGATTTACAGGCTTCCATGATAAGTGAGCAACTTGTGCGTATCACTGAAGCCGAAGGAGGTCAAATGTGTAGTGATAGAAATGGTAGTGACTGCGTAGATGAAATGGATGCTAGTTGAATAAATTGTAGAATGCATTTTATGTTCTAAGTCAAAATTTCGCTTGGTAAATCTATCGAAGTAGCCTTCTCCCTCCGGCCCCCTGAATATTATTTCATCAAAAACCAAAAGTTGTTTAACCTCGAATCAAACTGTCATGATTATCAAATCTGATTTGGGGATGTGAATGTTTTTTACGATGCTAGACTTTGAGTATGAGGGGAGGAAAATTAATTTGTACAGCATATATTAGCATATAGTGCATTTAGATGTGTAGTACTGAAGCTGGAAGGGCGCACAAGTCTAAGAGCATCATAATCTAGATAACTTTTGTATATCACAAATAGGCAGAAAAGTACCGTTCTTTAACCATTAATTAATTGCTAAATATTTTAAAAACAGTTTCAAGGTCACGTGAGTTATAATGAATAATCCGTGGATTAAACGCTGTTCAAAAATTGCCGCTAAATTTCGCATAATGCAGTTAAAATTTAATTGGTACGGTTTCTTGTCTTAAAGTCAATTCTTATTTTTAACAAACCGGTAAAACTGGCATGCAAACACGAACAGCAGTACTGAAAGGATAATTGTACTGTGATACTTTTAGGTTTAGTTGAAAAGGAAAAGATAAAAACTTTATTTATGATTTGTTAAAATGCAAAAGTTAACAATTACTAATCCGATAAGATTTGGAATAAAAGAAAAGAATATAATTTTCTCTCAAAAGAGCTTTATTGATTTAGAAAAAAACCCAGCAATGTTAAAGTGTTTTCACACTTTAATGAATAAAACCAGTAAATAGCAAATCAATATCTTGTCTAGATTTCTATTCGCAACTGTCATAATTCCCAGATTATTTCCTGTGACCCATTATCCGTAATCTGTTACCCGTGATCCTCTCTACCCGGTACCTGTCTATGATTAACTCTGACCCATCTGTACAACTAATTCTAACCAAAACTCTTCTTAAATCCCCAGTTCTGCTCCACAATTCTTCACAACTGTCGGTTTATTTACCAAAATTTGAATGTCATATCCTGTGCGGAATATCCTACATTGAAAATAAATTTCTTTAGGTTAAATTAAAAATACCCGAAGAGGTGGTGCAATTGTATCTATACAATTACATGCCTTTTATGTAATTTGCTGCATTTCCCGTCACTCTTCTATTTTACTACTTCTCTCATAGAAGTACACTTATCACAAGTGACGCACTCCTATAGCACATGATAAGTAGTAGTTTCCCTTTCAATACATGTATGTTTAGCATACTCTTTATTTTTTGTTTGCCTTTACCTCATGCCATAATCCCAGTACCGCAATCTGTTGTATTACTTTACTTTTTCTTTCCATTACTCCACGTATCTGTTAGTTACTTTTATTCAACCATCAATGCTGATCGAACAATAACAATATTCTAAATCATAGATTCTTTTCTTACAGTTCCATGTGTATCATACTATTAATACCATTTACAATAAATTGTGATAAAGATTATAAACTAGAGTTGAATCCTTACAGTTCAAACTGCATAAATTTTACTATTTAATTTCCTCCTTCAACACCTGCAGCTGCTTATTTTTTGAGTCTAGTAAAAAATATGTCAAATTGAATAGAAAAATACAATAAATTATTTCATTTTGTTTATGTTTTTGTTGGCTTACAATGATACATTATACAACCTAGACAATGCTCAGATAAATTAAGCAATGACTGTTTGACAAAATGTTTGGTTTGGTAAACATTTCAATGAGCATGCCAATAAGTTCAGTGTTTAAAGTGTTAGTAACAAAAAATGTGTACCTACTAATGTTATTTTTTAAACACTCTGATCTAAAAAATATATGAGATTTGTCAAAGCTTCCAGAAAACATATTGAAGATATCTGTTGCACTAAAGATATGAAATCAGAAAATACAAAAAACAGAATGTTTAACGTATTATTAAAATGAGTTCTTTAGGTACATTTTTTATGGTACCATGCTGAACTGTGAGTTGAGACGGAGTAGTAACTGGTGAATGCTAAACCAAGTTAACAAGCATACTACAAGATCAGTAAAAGTGTACATTAAAGTATTTTTGCAGATTAGAAAGTTTAAACATCACTTTACATTACTCTGATAGATTTTTTCTTGTTCATGATTTAAGAGTAACATGGTCCACAGTTAAAGTTTTTCTATCACTTTTAAAAGATGCAATAAAGTAAATGTTTTAATCCACATACTCAACATTAAGTGAAATTATTCTATTTCTATAGTTAATAATTAACTACATTCAGGAAACTAAATTTGTAAGATAGGAAACTAAAGTCACAACAATCTAGGTACTTTGCTCCAGTAGCTAGAAACAAGGTATGTAAATACTCTCAGCAAATGGTAAAGCCAACAACAATAATAGTTCATTGTTTGATTGTCAGGAATTAACCCGTAATACAGTTGATCCCTTATCTTTGTAGTTGCGGATATTCTGACAATTTGAAATATGTTCTCAAAAAGAATGTTTTCTTTTTGGGAACATGATGCTTCAGTTTCTAGTTTAGTGTTGCATTTAAGAAGTAATTTCACTTCTTGCAACACAGGTTAAGAATAATATACCTGTTCCAGGCTGTTACTCTTTTGTGTTGTTCTCTTGTGTCCTCATCTCTAGCCTCTGCATCTTGACATTGATTCACAGGCAAAGCGTTAGGAATTAACTTGCTAATGATTAAGTTCATGCTATAGCTGTGAAATTCTGTTTTATGGCAAGTCAATGTTCTGCATATTGGATTTCTAAGTTTATGGCAAGTCATTGCTGGATTTCGATGACAGGCTAAGTTTAGAGTTGGTGTGTTGCTGTAAAGTATGTTCACTTCTAGCAACACAATTTATATCTGTGTAAATATGCCCTTTGTTTTTAGTCTTAAGTCATATTTGTAAATAAATTCATAATACAAAGTTGTATCTTGACCATAACGTAAAATCAGTAAAACAACAGAGAAACTAAATGCCCCAAAACTTTGACTTTGGCTATTGTGAGAGGTAGGGCAAGAAATCTTTTTAATGTAAACTGCATAAACTAAATAAATCAGCATTTTGCATGAATTGCTGCTATGCGCATACCAATTGAAAATAACTACAACAAAGTACCACTTGAACATGGCAAGAAGTGGAAAAGACCAAGAATAACATGGAGAAATAAGAACAAGTTATAGAATCAGAAAACAACAAGAATAGAATGAAATCAAGTGTGTACTGTTGGTGATTTTGTAAGTAAGTTGGAACACAATTTACAAAAATATACAAGCTAAGTTAGTTATATAAAAACAACTGATATCTATGGACCAACTAATACAACTACAAACACTAGTACACACTACAAAAACAATATAAACTGCAATTGATGATGCATATGTAAGTTCAATTGGAATATGAAACTCCAAATTATTGTTAGGAATTAACTCCCTTAGGAATTAATTCTATTTTTATAGCTGCGGCCAGTGTTCATTTATGACGTTCCAAGTAAATTGGCTACACAGATTCTAGTAGGGTTTTATAGTTTGTTGTGTTGATGAAGTTAGCTCACTTCTATCAACACAATTAGTGCATGATAAATACACATATTTCTGTCACAGTTTCTTGTGCTTAGTTGTGTTTTATGTTTCTAACAATTATCAGCTCCTAACAATTGCCCAATCAATTTAAAACCTATATTCATTTTTAATGCCAAATGTTTGAAAATGTGCTGTTGTTATCTTGTTATTATTTACCATTTAAAGTATTTTGATTCATGTACAAAGTGGTTTTAAGTTTATGTAAGATATATTGAATACTTAGCAACTGAGCACTTAAAATGGAAATAAACACTGTATTAGTTGAAATGACAAATTCAAAAGAATCAGCTTTTTTGTGAGTTCAAGAAGATAAGCAAATTATCCAATTTAAATTCAAATTATTTGATTGAGCAACAGATGAAATTGGAGCATTAATTTTGAGTTGCTCATCCACAGCATATTTTTTTAAGTTAAGATATAAATTTGTATGAACAAATGACAATTACGGCTTGTAGTTATTTAGCAGTTAGTGTTACCTGTCAGTATTAAAGAATTGAACAAAAGAAAAGGAAAAAAGAAAAGAGTACACAAATAAAATATAGTATTGATGATAGTGGGTGACCAACAACTATAATCACTCAGCAACGGTGCCAGGAAAACCAATGTACAGCGCGTATTGTGATAATGTAGAAGAGTGAAGAGAGATTATTAATTGTAACAATATCATATGGGCCACATGAGGGTAACCTTGTGGGCCGCAAGAAATATCTTTTGAAATTACAATAAAATTGTTAATCTCAAAAGACGTTACAAAATAACAATTTGTGAAAAGATGTATAGATCGGGGTAACATATAAATTGAGTAGAGTTTGGGTACAAAAACAGTAAATATCCTAACAGTCAGGAGCTTAAAAACCAAACGTGTTGATGGAGAAAGACCAGAACTAACCAGGCAAAAATATGCACAAAACTAGGACAAAATTCTCAATCTTCCCAATGAATTTAAGCACAAAGCAAGAAGAGCTAACAGGGAAAACGTAATATTAAATGTTGTTATTTCTGCCACTGAAGCGGAAACAACATGATACAAAATAAACTGCATACGCGAAGTTGAATTGTGCAACATCCGGATTACTAGTATTACTACTAACAATGTAGTACTAATTATGAATATTTACTATGGAAAAAAAGCATACAACAATGAACTTGTCCCGGTACAGGGAGAGTTGGGAACTGTCACTTGATTCCGACCCGTGCGACTACATTTGCTTAAGTCCTAGTATTACCTTGGTTTAAAGTGAGTTTGCATGTTGATGGTAGATTCCTAAATTACAAAAAACATGCTAGGTTGTTTAATGACCTTGTCCAGTGATCTTGTCCAATGTGCCACTGAGCTGCAGTGTTGGATTGACATTCTGTCATAAATGATTTTGTTTACAATACTTGCTATTATTATCAAATGAATAATATGATTGAATTTATGAAATTTGGTTACCTTTGCTGATTTATTTATATTTTACAAATAATAAATTTTTAAAATAGTTAAAAAAAAGCTGTAAGTATAAAATTGGTTAGCGTTGAAATCTGTATGAAGTCTGTGGTAGAATTAAAATGATTTTACAAGTGCAATTATATCGAATTGGTAACGAACAATATAATCTTTTGAGCTAAGATTCAAAAAGGCAACTTAAGATATCCATTCAATGTGGGTCACGGTGCTGAAAGGCTGGTCTATATGCCATGGAGACTCTGGCATTTTGACATGAGCATAATGTCCAACATGCAGTAATATCAAAATATTACCTGTCGACTCGACGCGACGTGTATATCCTCAAGTTGGTGTCGTAAATTTAATTGCCAACCCAGTTTTAAGACGTTTAAATGCATTACAAACTTTTATAAGCTTTGCATTATCTGGCTACGTTGATTTTACAAGTCCAAAGTGCTTCCTCAAACTGGCTACAGATTTGCACATTCATACTCAAGCTAATAATTTTCGCGGGCGCACGCTGTTAGTTAACTGCATATTGGTTTAGAGGAGCAAAGAAAATGATTTCACCTGACCAGGCGATTGCAGAGGTGCTATTTTCAAACATGCTACATTCAAATTTGCACAATTATATTCCATCCTATAGAAGCAACGTGCACTCGTTGTAACAATGGCACGGACTGAAATATTTAACGATTCTTACTGATATTAATAGTGTAAAATCAGAAAACAAAGACACTCATTTATGGAATACATATTTAAAAAATCAACATCAAAATCCTCTGATTCAGATGGTTTTATCGATAAAAGTATCTCTGTTTTAAGATTCTAGGTTTTTTTTTCAAAAATATATATCTATTTGATGGCGCACTTTATTAAAATACACACCCCGAAGGAATATCTTTTTAATCCGCAACATGTAATGCAGTTTCTTTTATCTTCTTTGAATTCAAGCCTGGTAATGAATTGCATGTAACAAATATACAATACTATATGAACTTCGTACTGTTCCAAAATATTTTAGTTACATAGAGAACAACTCAACTGTTTTCTGTACCTCCATAAATTCTTTTGTAATTGATAGTTTTTCAACGTTTTTCTTACTACTTTACAGGCCATTCAAAGAGGAAACCCTGTAGTTTTCATGGACATTGCAGTAGGTGGCGTAGATATTGGACGAATAAAGATAGAACTATTTGCTGATATATGCCCAAAAACTTCAGAAAATTTTCGACAATTTTGTACCGGCGAATTCAAGCGCCAAAATTTACCAGTTGGGTACAAAGATTCTCAAATTCATCGTGTGATTAAAGGGTTTATGATTCAAGGAGGAGACTTTATTAAAGGGGACGGTACCGGCCGAATGAGGTAAGGTTTTTTCAAGTCATCAATAAAAAATATAACAAGCAAGCAACCTTCCCCCAAGTTAACCCCTGGAGGTTATATTTGAATTATCTACCAAAATATCAATTAAATCGTGTTCATCATCAAAGTAGTACCCATTTCAAGACCAAGATTTACGAAATACAATCCTCTCAGTTCCCCGGATCTTTGAATTTGGCCTTAGTTAGACATATATGGTGTACTCGGAAATATTGAGTAAATCTCGATTAGAAGAATCAATAAATATGGTCATATTAAAATGTATGCTCAGCACCAAGGGTCATGATGCTGTCTACGCCTTTCAAAAAGTGCTAATCTCGAAAAAAAATTGAATAATTTGTTAGGGCTTCGAAACAAGATATATGGAAGAGAAAACAAGGAAGCAATACTATCCACAAGATTTTTGTAGCATCTTCATGTGATACAACTTGATGATTTCAACTCAAATTATCTAAATCACATATAGGTCATCATAACAGTTCAGTTCGTTTTCTGTATAATATAATGTTGGTGGTATTGACAGCACTAAAGATATCTATTACTGGCTTTATTCGGACAAATGAGTTGACGTTATACTGTGTTCTAGCTTAAAATATTACATGTAAACTCTTTCTGTTTGTGTGTACATTTATGGACCGTGACTTAAGTCGTAGTTACATTATACTGACTTTTTCTGCATTTTTTTATTCAGCATATACGGGGAAAAGTTTGATGATGAAAATTTTGATCTCCGGCATACGGGTCCAGGGTAAGCCACACTTGTTCTATTGTATATACTGACCATCAATGAACACTATTAATTTTGCCTGTGAAAACACCGCAGAAATCAGTCTGCATGCCAATTTTCCACACTTTATTCCTTAGAAAATAATCGACTCTTAGCAAAATACCTTGTGGATTGAATATTTATCCCATTTGTCAACTCTATCTAATTTTTCTCTATTTTGAAGCATAACATTTGAACCACATGTTTCGTCTTTTTTACATTATTCGCCAAAATATTTGTCATTTATGAAAGTGCATACTCAAATTTTGATTCATGTAAAAAGAACTTTATTTTGTGTACCTTTGACTTTTCCTTTGGGATACATTTCTGGAGTGAGGACAAAGCACGAGTAAAATCAATGTTTGTTCTTGTTTTTCAAGGTTGATGGTGTAGCTTGAATAAAACCAACCAACACTAATTTTATTCGTTTTATTTTAAGATTCCTCTAGTCACATGAATAATCCCATCCAACTCTATGCAGTGTTTTTATGGTTTTATTTTATAAAAGCAACCTACTATAATATTATTTGTATGAGGTTTTAATTTTTAAGGTTGCTGTTATAGTATGAATAAAACCAAGTAATACTGCATTATTATTATGGTTTTATTGTATTTTAAGGTTGCTATCTTCAGCGAATTCGGGACCAAATACCAATGGATGTCAATTTTTCTTCACACTCGCTAAAGCAGAATGGCTTGATGAAAAGCATGTCGTTTTTGGGAAAGTTCTCGATGCAAGTTCCATGACTGTTCTGAGAAAAATCGAGAATGTTTCTACAGGGAGTCATAATCGACCTCGCCTTCCTATCGTAATTTCACAATGCGGCGAACTCTAAAATCTAGTACTAGCAAATTTTTTAGAGTGTAGAATTGAAATCTTTCAAATAGATTTGATTATCTTAGTTATTTAGTTTCGTTATGATATTTATTGAAGAAGCGCTTGCTGTTCATTATATGATTATAGAATAGTTTCATATTGATACTGGCTAGCTGACTGTACATAAAGCTTCTAGTCATCTTTTTCGAATTACTTCTCTGAAAATTTTAATTCAAATTTTGTTCTGTGGCAATTTTGAATGGAAGTTGATCTTGTGTCATCTATCTTTTAAGTGAGCCTTCTATCTCAAATATTCATCACACGCAGGAATTTTAACACTATAGTTATAACTGCCTGCTAAGTCTATCAAGGCAGAAATACATAGTATTTGAAAGGTTATGCTGTTCAAAATGTAACGATTTGTTCGACGAGATCTTCATTATTTAAATTATTGTACCTCAGAAACATAGTATTACATTATTTATTGTGCTATAACTTGGGGCATAGAAAATCTTAAGAGCGAAAAGCACAATCTCTAATCGATCATTAAAATAATCCAGATTTCTATGATATAATTCCCCATGAAGATATTATATGAAAGTACTTTGGTAGCATATGAAATATTTAAAATGAACTCAGAACTTCTCTTAACAAATCAGCAGTTCTGGTACCATCACTTGTGGCAGTACAATTTACTATTATTTTGAAGTGCAAATTGTAAAATTCAGTTGAGTCCGCACTTTCCAGATCCGTAACTATAGATAAGTTCGTTTTCTGGGGTCCATAAGCTAGATAAAAATCCTTCATGCATCCACGTTCATTTCTAAACTTACAGCTCATTGTGGTATTTTGCAATGCTTGTAAATTTTCTTTTAACTTTTTAAGGATAAAAAAGAAGCATCCAAATTATGAGTCTTATTTAGCATTCAATTGTTCTAAAAATAGTTGGTATTCATCATGTTGAAAAAAAGCATTTTTCTCAAGTACTTGAGTAATAGACAAGTTATTTATTCCATTCAAGTTTGCTGAGAAATTTAATCAATTGTTTCTATATTAAAGACTGAATCAGCATGTAGGATTTCTATCCATAGTACTGATGAAACTGTCAAGTAAAAGTAGGCACTAACATTTTGCAAAGTCAGTTTACTCCGCTATCTGGTAACCATAGCTAAGAATTAAATAAATGCAGAGCAAGCATTGCATACTCTTGTTAGGAACTAACTCTATTAAGGGTTAGTTCTTATATTTATGTAGCTGCAGTATGATTTGTTCATGTTTTGATTCTAGTTTCAGTTCGGTTTCAGTTCGGTTTCAGTTTGTTTTCAGCTTGGTTTCAGCTTGGTTTCAGTTTCAGTTCTAAGATACTTTAGAGAACTGAACCCTAGTCTTCATGCTACTATGTTTTATGTGTTGCGAAAGTTATCTCACTTTCAGCAACACATGCAGGTTAATATCAAATACTATTTCTGTTTTTATGTTATTTGCTGTGCTTATATTTTCCTAACAACTTTTCAAGATATTTTACATTTGTTGACCAATTATTTTCAATAAGTTTTTAACAAAAAATGCTACTGAATAATTTTGATTATTAATATTTTGTTGGCCTATTGATGCTTAATTTCTCATTTTATTAATGATAATGTCATTTAATAAATACAGAATCATTAGTTCATAGTGCTCTATCAACAGCACTTTTTCTATAAAGCTCTTGCTTAAGCGGACTTGTACATTTTTTTAGAATTGTTAGGTCTACAACTATGCCTTAAATCCGCATGTTCTAGAATGTTCTATATTATGTGTTCTATTCCTATTTTGATGACTCTTTACAAATCAGCCAATGGGAGATGTGTCTAGTCATCAACTTCAAGCTAGTCATAAATTATTCTTTTATGTACTTCATGTGTAAGAAAGGTAACAGAATGGAACTGACAAATCAATAAGCACATGATGCAATACAGGTATAAGAATATATTATTCTTTACAGCATTGAAAAAATTATTTCTGCAACTCATTGAAGCAAATTTGTATGATAATAAACTTTTAATCCAATTCAAAGTGTCAGTCAATATCTATGCAAAATGAAAGAATATGCAATATGCAAAACAAACAAGATAAATATAACAAAATGTAAGAATAGTGTAAATATAATGTATTAAGCAGGAAGGAAGCTTCTCTGAAACTAACAACAATACTCTGCACAGTAGCAGCGTAATTGTGGTGAAAACAGAGAAGAGTGAGATGTTTATAATTAATAAATGTCAAGCACAGATTGGCCAGATATTGAATTATGGGGTTACTCCGTCAGGCATTGGTTGGGAATGTCAGTTTGGGAAACACCAAGAAAATACTTTGTGAAATAATTAAAGATGGTGTAGATGTTAAAGACGTGGATATTGTTGGAAGGATCTTTTTTTGTATGTAGGATTATAGATAAGGAGTGTACTCCTATATTGTGACAAACTAAGGATCTGTATTTGTGTCATTGTGCTTGCTTACATCATGTTTATGTTTTCATTTATTAGTGTAAATATAAACAATACACATTCAAGTACACACATAGCACAAGAGTTAATAGACTTGTTTTCTTTCTTGCTGTTGATTCATTTTGTCTTATAATCTTTCCTTGTCTTATTGTCTTGCTTAACTCTTTTTCCTTGCCAGTCCTGACAAGAATATTGTTGCAAATGTGAAGTTTAATATTTTATTTGTGAACTTTTATTGCTATCTTGATTCATTTTCTAATCTTCTGTGAGGACTCCATCTTTGAATATATTTACGTGAGAAAATTGAACTCAATTCAATAATTGGCCCATGTGAAAAGCTATATTCTCTCAGCTAGATGATTACCATGAAGGTAGTAGACTGTTAAGAATTAACTTCCTAAAGTACTAGTTCCGTTTGTAGCTGCGGTACAATTCTGGAAGATTTGTGCAACTATACAGTTCAAGAGGATTTGTACAATTCTATATTTAAGGAAAATCACATAAGTAGAAATTCAAGGAGAGTCACATAAGTAAAAGTTCAAGGAAAGTCACACATTTTGAATAATTGTCTAACATCTACTTTTGCTGTGTTGATAAAATGTAATCACTTCTGTCAATGCAAATTATTGAATGCAACGTATCTCTATGAATTCTTATCCGTTTCTTCTTGCATTGACTATTGTGTTCCTAGTACAGACAAGGTGGTAACAAGAAGGACACAAAGACTACAGAAGCATAGTAACATTACACAAATATAATTTGCATTGCTGAGAGTGAATAAGAAACACTCAGCAACACAATAATCAAAATCTTTACGCCAATTCATCTGGAGAGTCACAAAATGATGCAGCTAAATAATGGAATAACACTTAAAAGAGTAATTCCCTTAAGAACTAATTGTTGTAAACAAATTAGTTCCTAACAATGATATGAATATTGAAAATTAGAGTTTTGATTCTTTCAAAAGAGAGATAAACTGTTCTTATGCAAATATGTAAGCAACACTAGCTTTCCAAAAGTAAGCTTACTACATTATCCTCTACATTAAAAGTATATGAACTGACATGCACACCAATGAAATGCGTCAAGCATCTTAAAGTAAAAACTACTTTGGATTTAGGCTAGGTTAAGTGCACAAAATTGTTAAAAAGTGAACATTTTTCAAAATACTATTAATAATATTATAGAGAAGTTTATGGTGGGCAATTCTGAAAATATCAGAGTAGGAAATTGAAATATTGATGAAAGGGAAATAAATTAAAGAACTAGTATTTAACTCATCTAGGCTAAAAAACCTACATTTGCACAAAAGTAAAATTCTCTAGTTGATAGCATTTTACCATGGAGTTTATCTTGTTGCCTATCTAACAGCTAAGTTTGCATTACAGGCTGAAGTTCAACTTTGCACTTAACAGGGATACTTTTTCAAGATGTACAAAAATATTTTCTATTCATACCTTGCAATAAAATTATATTTCATTATTTTGGCATATGCGGCAGTCATAATCACGAATTTACGATCAAAATTTAATGTTGTCGTTCATTAAAAAGTCCTTGGTGACCTATAATGCAATTTCAACTTATCAAACTTTTTACCTCCAAGGAAAGAATTCATAAATTTCCGAAATGGACAAATTTTAAGAATACTCTGGAATTATTCATTTAACGTCCTATGCCCTACAGTATGTATCATCAAATCCAAACAAGACCATTCTAACTGCAATTTTTGAAAGCACTATATATAGCATACTCTTAATATAATTTAGGATTTTTCATTACATCATATGTGCCAATCTCTCTAGCTGAGCACTTACCAGTATTTTAAGCAAAGGCTTTGGAAAAGAGCTTTGCTATTGTGAGTGATTGATTCAAAGTGCACTACGAACTAGGAAGCTAAGTCTGACTTTAGAGTTACTGAGTAAGTTAAGTATTTGGTATGCTCAGGTCTGTACAGCTGAGCATGCAAAAAATCAGAAACAACCATAGAAGAAAAAAGAAAGAGCGAGAGAGGGTTTTATCAAAGGTACGATATGTAAAGGTAAAATATTTGATGATGTGTCATCAGTGCCCGGAGAGTCAAAAGAATGGCGAAACGTTGCTTCATTTGAACATATTGCTAACTCAATCATACAGTTCAATACAGATATTACGTACATAAATCATACTGTGCAGTTCATATGTTGAAGGTAGTGAATATTGCATTTCAACAGTCATTGATACAAAAAAGAAAAAAGTGTAACTTAAAAACATGTTTCTAATGTATTGCATTATAGATATAGCTAAGCTACAATGGAGTAAGCTCACATTTGTTAACTGCAATTTACCTTGTACAGTGTCACACTTCCCCTCATTATATAGACAAAATTGAAGAAACTAAATAATATTGCCTACCAAGGTATCTCGATAATTATGACTGATATGACCGGAAAAACGTTTCGAAGATTATGTGTTACTATTTCATATAGAGGTTTCTCGCTCGCATCATTAAAGAGAGCTGATCTAAACCTTCGTATATGCCTTCGCCAGAAGTGGCGCAACACGCTTGAATGTGCCAATGTCGATTTTTAACTGCATTTAAACCAAGCAATGTTTTCATCTCAACATCAGTAATTACATCGGGTAGATCTTGCTTATTTGCATATACTAGAATGCTGCATTGATTTAACTCATCGTCATTCAGAAGCTTCTGAAGTTCGTCTCTGGCGGTGTGAATTCTGTCAAGATCGCTAGAATCTACAACAAATATGATGCTTCGCGCATTTTTGAAATAGTGGCGCCACAAAGGACGTATAAGATCTTGGCCACCGATATCCCAGAGGGTGAAGTTCAGATGCCTATATCCTACGGTCTCAACATTGTATCCTAAGGTGGGTTTGGTGTTTATAGTTTCGCCAACCTTTAACTTGTACAGAACTGTGGTTTTTCCAGCGGAGTCCAGGCCAAGCATTAAAACACGAACTTTTTTCTGAGTCTTTGATATGACGTGGCCCATTTGTAAACTGGGAAATAAAAAAAGAAGCACAACATGAAAGACTATGTCACGGAATTAGGAAAATATATCCAAAACTTGAAATGAAATTGAAATTAGTGTGACTGAGTATTCTCCCGAAATTTCCAAAAATATTAAATTGATAATGATTGCTCTGCAAATTTGGCTCATGTATTCTGTAAATTACTCAGAAGTCATTCAGTAATATCGTGAAAAGCTCTATCCCAATTTTTCGATGAACATAAAAGTGCTGAATGTTAAGTTTCGTTCCATGTAAAAATTCACCTCAGTAATATTATATGGCAACAACTCGACTCGCAGCTCTAAGATAAATGAAATCTTTAAAAAGTAATCAATTATATCGCTTTCAGATAAGATTTAGATTTTAAGTGGCGGTGCCTTTATAATTATTTTTCACTTCTAAATGAGAAGCTGATTGAGCTTCTGGGGGATACTGAGGGTTCGTTATTCGCTGAAAACTTTTAAGAACGTTTCGAAACGCAAATTAATAATATATGAGCGATTCGACTGATTACGCCGGAAAATTGGGCCTTAATGAACCTGTAGGAAAACCCGGCATAGATATGAAAAAATGAATAGCAGGTGGGATTAGTGGCATTATTTAGTGTATTTGCAAATCAAGCGAAATAAGTGGTCACGCAGTTCAATTACTATTCTCAGAACAATAATTTAAAAGTGTAAGCGTGGATCTAACATGACTATGATATAGATGACAAATTGATATCCTTGCCCCATTGATGGCAATCTATTATCAGACATTTTTCATTCACTCATCAACTGAATAATATGTTACCCTTCAAATACACCCTCAACGGTCTGGCAAAAGTCTATATGATGTAGTAGTCGACGTAAATACCACGCATCAAATGCAAAAAAGATGACATGCATCGAATTATATCGATCTAATCGTCAACAAATTATCATTTGAATTTTTAAATGCAATTAGTTTTTTTTTCAGATGGTGCCACAATATATTGATGCTATACAGAAATGCTTTCCAAAAATCAAAATTAAGGCTGCTTAAGAAATATAATAGTATGATCTAATGTGATATGCAATGAAATTGAGCTTTCCAGCAGTAGAATATGTGACTTTTTAGCAAGCATCAGTATAAGTGGTAGTGCATGTACAGCATTTGAATGAGTAGTAATCGACTGCAGACATACATTTTGATGACCTTGTAACAGGACCTTAGCCAAGTTAGCATAAAATCTTCCAGTAGGCCTAGGAGTATCCACATTACCATACAAGTTTGCATCAGCATAACCAGTCCTAGGAATTGAAATAATGGAAAGAAAGGAATAAGATATACAACGTGTTAGGATATGGATTATAACACGAGATGACAATGATATTAGAGTAGTAAGCGAAGTAATGTAGAAGAAAAGTGATGATGTAAGAAAAGGATATCATTAGAAAAAAATAAAAAAGAAGACTTAACAGTACCACATGCCAGAGAGTGTAATGTTACAGAGATAATGTTCTGTAATGAAGATGGAAAAATTAGAAGTGACGATAAATATAAGAAGGGACCCAAAGTAGACTTTGAAGTTGGAATATGTTGCAGATGAAAGTCAATCTTCAGCACGTACAAAATATCTGCTAAATTCCGCGATAGTTTATGTCATCATAATGGAATCGAGAACTTTACTATTGAAGTAATTAGTAATGAAGTGACAGTTCACATTGTAAAACATTTTATTTGAGCTAACATGTGATCATCAAAAAATAGTTCGGAGTTCTAGAAAAGAAAGATAAATTACAGATCATAGATAGCAATCTAGCATTGGAAACACAGCATTAACTGGTAGAAATCCCAACAAGAATATCTCAAGATAAACTGAAAGTATGACTGCATAATAATTTTTCTGATGAAATTGTGGGATTGGATATAGATCGACAAAGCTACATGTGTTGAGTAATATAGAATGAAAGTAGAAAAAATGCTGCAATACTAAGAATACGGTAAGGCAAGCAAAGATAATGCAAAAGTAAAAGGAAATAAAAAGAAATAAGCACTGAAAAAAAATGCATTGTTTAAAAGAAAAGACTTAAACACAACATGCCAGAGAGCATTGCCACGGAAATGACTCCCTTCTGTTAAATTGAAAAGAAAATTAGAAATGACAAGAAGTATAGATTGCACAATTAAATCTGATCAAGAGTGGAGAATTTAATCTGGCCAAGATGAGCGTGCAAGTTTATTTACTCAAAATATATTGAAGAATACCAAATAAAATGTGGTATACATATTGCTTGGGGTAACATTACTTTAAGTCAAAATACAAAGAATATGAGATACCAGATCACAATGTTGAGCTAGAAATGGAAAGTAACTAAAAATCTTGGTAACACGGCTACATGTAATATGCCAGGTAAAGCATATAAACTAATATATAAAATTGTTCACTAGGGCTTTTATACATTGTAATGCCTATGGTTTTTAGGAAACTATGATTCAGTGGAGTTGAAACAGAATTCTTCAATGCCCCTTCTCCTATAAAGTGCACCAGGAATGGATGAAGGTTATCATGTTGATTTAGTTTGTCAGAACTAGATTCACATGGTGGTTTTGATTCAAGCAATATTTCTCAATCCATCACTGCTGACAACTATGTTTAGAAAAAATTAGGATCAATGGTATCCGATGCATCAAGAAAATTCCTTGTATGTCCTTTGGCATATAAGATAAAAGAATTCAGATGTGCTTGCAATTATAGTGTTATCAACATTGAAATTAATCATAATAGAGCTATTCTGCATAGACACATGAAACTAGTGCCAAAAAAAGTAGGGTAGATAGTGACCAGGGCATGTACCAAGTATTAAACCACATATACTTATATAAGTTCCCTGTTAAGTTTTCTGTAAATAATTGCAGACAAAGTAATCTGAAAGTGCCTTTGTGTAATACAAACAGACATTTGAGCATAAATCATACAGTATATATTACTGCGTTGCTAGAAGTGAATTCTAGCAATGCAAGACAGACAATTATTTAATCATATGATGGACCAGTAGCAATTGCGCTGTGGCACTGTTCCATTGGCTAAAGTGAGAACATGATGTCAGCAGTCAGAATTCTTAAACTGAGAACAGAAACAATGACGCAGCTAACATAGTTATAGGATTAACCGTTAACCGGTTAATTTCTAACACTTTGTACAAACCTCCCACTATTTTTATACTTTTTCATGAAGAAAACTGGTTTCGAATCGACTAAATAAATATTTTACCAACTATAGACAGCGAGGATAATCAAAAGTATTACATGTGTGCTAAATTCTACAAGTATATAGATTTTATAATAAAGGTCCAGTTTGATGAAAGAAAAGGCTTAAGTATAGTATCATTAGCATTACTTCTTGTTTTTTAGAAGAGAAATATCAAAAAAAAATTTCTCCAGAGGAACTGTGTCAAGACTAATGAATTGCACATACGTATAATCCAAGAAACCAAGAAATACAAAAGCACAGAATATTACATGTATACTACTATATCATTAATCTTATTGCCTGTATTGATGAGAGTAAATCTTATCAACATCCTACAACTTATTCTACATGTATACAAGTCAGATTAAATTGTATAATCACAGCTCCCTGAAAGGATTGTATACAAACAAATGTTGTAATACATAAATGGATGACATGGCAAAACATATGAGATCATGACAAACAGCCACAAAATCACCAGCTGTTTCTTTACAAGGTTTTTATTTCCTTAAAAATGGTATTACAACCATGGAAATTCATCATCTTGTGGTTGACTGGTAGTATAGAATAAATGAAAATTTGTTTGTAATAAGCATAAAGTTGCCATGAGACTCAAGGTAGGTCAAATTTACAAGATAATATACACAAATGTTGAATAAAAGCAACTATAGGCAACATTGTTGAAATTCATGGACAGAACAAGAAGATAAATTTTAGTTCAAAATAATAGCCTCCAGATTATCAGCATATCTTATACATTAACTGAGAGTAATTTGATTGGTTTGGAAATTTAGGATGTGCTAAGATCAATAAATTGTAACCATGTAAAATCCAAGAAACCAGAAATAATACAAGAAGCACCGCATATTACATATATAATATTATCATTAATCTTATCACATGTGTTGACAAGAGTGAATCTTGTTAACACCTTACAACTTATTCGATGCACGTTCAAGACAAGTTAGATCAACTCTAAATACAACTCCTTGCAAGAATTGCATATAAGAGTACTATAACATATGAATGAATCACACAGTGGAATATGTAAGATCCTGATTAGATGGAAGTATACATCTTCCGCATAGTTTACAGAGGCACAAAAAAAGATACTTTTTGGGGATTTTATTAATAAATTTCCTGTTCTGTGCATTCCTTTTTACAACAAAGTTTAGACCAGTAAGCTATGAAAGGAAATGTAATTGGAATGGTGGACATGCCAAAGAAGGTAAAAAACTAATTTATTGGCATATGTTGTGCAAATTTAATATTTGGACTGTATAAAAATTTGCATATTTCCCAGAACAGTTAGGTATTTAAAACTCCTATGCTTGTTACTAAACAAAGCTGTTTGTTGCCATTCTGAGCAAATAGAATTGAAAAAATCAATTAAAAAAGACAGTCAACATCAATTTTGTCCAATGAAATAAAAAAAAGTTTTAAAACTGAACATTAAATATAAAAATCAAATACAAAAAGAAGAAAAAAAGTTAAATAGAGCTAGATTACAAATGTTAAAAAAACTAGAAAATACAATGCAAAAAATGCACATCAACCAGGAGATAAATAAAGAGGTCAAGGACATGAAAAAATAGTTCAAGTAAAGTAGTCTACAGAAATGAAAAAAGGGTAAGAAAAAAAACTGCTCATAAGAAGCCAAGAAAAATTCCAGGTTCAAATATATACAAAAAAGTCAGGCTTCAAAATAATTGGGGTTTATCAAAACAGGATGTAAAATAAGATTCAAGCGTACTGGACAACAAATTTGAAAAAAAAAGATGAAAATCAAGACATTAGCACATGATGCAGAGAGTGCAATGCTATACAGATTAAGGAATTCCACAGATATTTTGCAAAGTATAAGTACAAGAAGAAAGTTAATAAGAAGACCATGCAGAGACTGGAGGTTTTTATGCTAAATCAAACTACATCACCAAAAGCTGGAATTTTTTATTCTTCATGCATTTTAGCATCATATTGGTAGATAGAATGTAATTATATGCTCAATATTTCATAATAGGCAACTATTAAAAAAATGTTGCATGCAAATACAAAAGTATAATAAAAACTATTTGGTAACGAGTTCAAACAAATTGTGTATTATTTGTGAAGGGTCATAGATCATAAAACTTGGAAGATGAGTTATAGATCACAAACTGGCAGTAGAAAACTAAGCCTTTCGACATCCCATATATGTCCAGAAATCTGCCATGTGCCAAGATACTAGGGCCCTTAAGTTGCCAATGTTATAAAGGATTGATGGTTCAACAGTATAGAAATTGAGTAGTAGCACTAAGGTCTTGAGTTTGAATCACGGTGCTTTCAAATATTACCAAGTTTAGCTATACCATTTCTAATAAATCCTAAGAATAAGTGTATCTTATGTGGCCTTGAAACTTTCATCATTACACATAAGCTAAAGCAAATTTTTTTCAGAGTGGCATTTTTTGAGGCCTCTTTACTGCATATATTAGGCAAACTCTAAAATTGTTATGAATGCAAAGACAATGAGTAAGAATCAAACGTACATTACATTAACTGTGTTGATAGAAGTGAGGACATTCT
>JAULBW010028159.1:0-78372 GCA_032358265.1 Vaucheria bursata
TGTCTTCTTTGGGTTTCTGGTGATGTTTGTTATTGGTTATATGCATAGTCTTTAATATATTGATTCCTAACAGTTATAAATTTCTTTGACCAACGATAACGAACTAAGAAGACGCGGCAATTAAGCTGTATCTCATCTTCATATCTCTGGCATAGATCTTAGATTCACTCTTTCTATTGGTTGGGTGAAAGTCGCAATGAATAGAAAAATTTATCTCCTATGAAGGAGTATTTTAAAATACCATTGACAATGCTCTCAGGTCCTGCTTCTTACAAAACAGTAACTTGTGAACTTTTATTAAAATAGCCATTTTATTCCCGTGATTTATTGACATATGTTAGCTAGAAAATGAAACTTTATCAATTTATCAAAGCCTTGTTAAACAAAAACATTTCTGATCACAAATTTAATATCCAGTGTCTCATGCAGCAAGATATGTCGTAACGAGAGGTAAGCAAAATACAAACACTACTTACAGTCTTGTCTGCTTTTCATCCTAAGATGTTAAGAGATAAAAGGTATCTGGTTTAAGAGTTTAATGTATTTTTTATACTTAAGAAAACTAATACAAACTAGTTCTATGGTATTTGCATCACTGATACAGTTGCTAGTATTACATTGTTTGAAAGATAGTACTTCATTTATGTGAGATGATAGCATCTTTGAGTTCTGGTGTATTGTACACCCAATATATAGGATTATTGATGAATTGAAATTTTGAGTGGAAAGTTAAAAATGAGGCTCTTGTGATTGCATATATAATCCATATCAGGTTATTGATGCAATGTTGGCTCACAAGCATGAAGTTGTTGGGATTGGTCTATCTCTTATTCTTAGTCATAATTCTAGGATCTTTTGGTTAGTTCAAAACTGTCACAAAAAACATTGCATACTTGGTAATGCATCTATTTGTATATCTAATCTAATGCTCGATTGCTTTGGAGTATTACTGCATGTCAGGTATCATTGCATTCAAAACTTCTTTACAGACTGAACTATGGCATTCAAATCTATTGATAGCAGATCAATTTCATTTTGATATCCAAGGCTGTTTTATGCAGCAAATTCAAGTGATGCGTATTCAAACGTGGGTGCAGTGGAGTGCAAACAAGCTTATTCCTGCTAATATATGACCCAAAGCATATCATGATACAAAAGCAAAAATTAGCACGAGAGGTGGAAAGTTAGTCAATAATTTACTACTTAAATGCAATTGTAAATGTACATACATTCTGTATTAAATGATTTACTTTTGTATTTACATTTATCTGGGCTGGGTCTAGTTTAGTGGCAATAATGCACAAATTTTCATGTTAGAGATGGTCCTTCTGTACTGTATAGATGATTAGACAATACACTAGCTTTTACTAATTTTTTAAAGCCATTATAGCTAAGTGCAATTTACATAATTGATGCCATATGCAAGATTTCAATATCATATTTGATGCATCTATGGTAGCTTAACCGATCATCATTGATTACAATTACTGTTGACACTCTGAAATACCTTTAGTTTTTATGCTTGCCTGAACTAGTGTACATACAAGATAGCTTAAAACATTAAGCTTATAAAAACTTTGTGATTCTTAAAAATTATGAACAGCGGAGAGAAACAAACTTTGACAGAAATATTTGTTGGCATCAAAATAGGTAATCTTTAACATTACAACTTTTTCAGTCATTTGCGCATTTTCAATTTTGATTTAAAGTGCTTTATCTAATAAGTGATAGTGATCCTGGTAGCAAAAGCACAAAAAAATGCAATTTACTACATCCTTTTTATACTGCATTTTGTCCAATAACTTCTCACATTACTTGTTAGTCAAAAATCACTCTTAAAATAGGTCAAACTTAAGACTTCTTTCTTTGTTTTTTCAATCATTCAAAAACAGAAAAAAATATTACAATGGCTAAATAATCAAGTTAAAAGCATTTTTTTTGCCACCAATCTTCCTAAAAGGTTAAATAATTGTAAAGCTCTCTTGGTTTGAAAGAATTAAAGCTAGTTCTATTTTTGTAGTGACACTAAAAGCTGTTCTTTTTGCAATGCATGAAAAAGTAATTGTATTACCAGGCAACAAGCTAAAGTAGCATGAATTTAATCTATCAAGATATTACTATTGTAATATTACTATTGTAGCATATTAACTAATATAAATCTTGGAGCCAAAATTTTTGTCTAGGTAAAATACCATATCAAATTTTAAATTTTAAATATTGTTTTTGAAATATTTATTTTAAACTGTTATTGTTGCTAATGACTTGAATCTACAAAGGAATGATAGATCATAGAAAATTATCAATAACTCATGTAAAATTAGAAAAAAATTTGCTACCAAGCCTTGAAAAAACCACTCATTACAATTAGTGATTACTGTTTTCAAAAACCATTCCCGTACATTAATTCAAAAGTATTTCAATAAACCTTGTCATAATAGTATCATGTTATAGTTCTAATTGAGGAAGCACATCAAATTAGTTAAGTTAGGAATAATTTAATTTAGTTCATGTCAAGTTAAGAATTGTATACTTCTTCTATAGACTTTAGCATACGTAGTAAAATTTTCAATAAATAATATCTTTAATTTGACCAAGGCTATAGTTTAACAGAGTTAATGCATTTTAAAATTTCAAATGTGTACTAGGTACTTCTAGTCATTGAAATGTGTCCTATTGACAAACTTGTATCTGTCAGTTACTGAAGTTTTATATTGCTATCATCCTAGTCATCAATAAAATATGCAAAAGAGCATTTTGAAACAAATATACTACTCTGCAGATATTCAAATGCATTACGAAATATAAGATGGTGTTGATTTACACAATATTATAGGTATGGTGGATTGATTCATAGTTCCAATTTTTTACGCTTACCAAAGTATTGTAATATAATACTCTTGTTGTTGAAAATGTACTGCCATATTATAATCAACAAATACTAACTTTAATTGTGGTGATAGTTACAATTTAAATAGTTTTTAGCAAGAAGTTAATAATGTTCTAAAACTCCTAAAATTAAAAGTAGTCATTTTTATTGGCTATAATAAAAACTCAATAAATATATGAATTGTAAACTAAAAAATAGACCTTCTTTATATAAGCTACAAAATTCAATGTGCACTACATATTTAGTACAGTATACCACGTTTGTTGCCATAAAAGATCTCTTTAAATAGTTACTATAGAAATAAACAACCTGAAACCATTTATGTGCATTAATTTTATGTATGATGCTAGCAGCAAATAATGTACAAATTTTGCAGGCCATATGACTGCAAGTTTTTAAACAATACCATTGCTTAAAACCAGCCAAAAACAGTGAAACATTGTCAGCATCAGGTATACCCATCTAGTTTGATTAAAAATGAATTTAATACTATTTAGGCTATTTTATTTTTACAGCTACAACATCAACTTTGTTCTTGTTTGATCTTGATTTTTTTAACATTTATTTTGACATCTTTTTATACAATTCTTGGTCTTCAAATATTTTTGGACAATGCACTTTCTTTTTGAAATTCTGCAAGTTCTAAAACAATTTAAAAACTAATATCAATACAAAAAGTTCAATATCAGCAATCTATGCCTATTATACAAAATAACATGTAACAAAAAATATGTGCCTCTTTTACCAAATTTTTTGCTCTAAGAACTATCTAAGATCACAATCTTTGGTTTAAATTCAATCACAGTTTGTTTTAAAAAATTAACTTCAATCTTAAACTATAAAACCTTGATGCATTGTAAAAAAAATGAATTGCAAGACCAAAATATGAGGAAAAAGTGACAGTAAGTTTTGTCATTGATTCAACTCGATCATTCCTACATTGACTTTTTTTGTCTTTTATCTAATCCTTAAAATTCTGTCTTCCTTAAACAACTTCATGTCTGTCTCTTGCAATGATCATTTGCCAGGATTACCAAATCAGGGATCAACTATATTCAGTTACTCAACAAAATATTATTAGTTTGATATGTGGTTGAAAAGCATTTCCAGTTGTGCAAGTTGCAGCTTGCAGGCTGCTGCAAAATCACGTATTATATTTATCCTTGTGTATTGTATATTTATATTTTTCCTTGTGTTTTTGTGTTCCTTTGTGTATCCTTGTAAAAATTCAATACCAGTTTTAACACAACTTGTCTGTGCTATTAATCCACTTTTTTCTGTAGCAAATAAATTGAGTTCAAGAGGAAACAAAATGTAGGCAAAATTTTGACCAGGTGCAACTAAATGTAGTTTTATTATTCAAGATAAATTGGAGTTGGGGATATTTATTTTCTATGGTAAGTTAGTGTCAGCTATATTTCTTTAGCAATAATGGCAAAGCACCAAATGGATCAAGATGAAGTTTTGATATTAAATTTTTGAGCTTTTAGTACATCAGTTCATAATGCAAGTATGGTGTTACATATTATCTATATTTCAGCAGTTTAATACATTTAATACAGTTTATAACATCTTTTGCCTCATTATTTTTACTGGCAAAACATTGTGATACATTTAAAAATGCCTTATGTATAATTGTTTTGTCAAAAAAATGAAGTCTTTTGGGATGATGAGCAACTTTCGGATATATCAATGCAGCTATAAGATATCTAATTTATTGGGAAGGAAATAATAACAATTAATCTTAGCCAAAAAAGGATGGAAAATGATAAAGTATGGGGGCTGAAACCATTGAAATGTTTTGCCAGTGGAAAAATAGGGCAGAAGATTGCAGCAATGTAAATTGTTATGTGTTTGAACAATTATCAAATATTGATGAAGGGTTCGAACCCTGTAATCATTAGTGCATAATTAAAGTAGCAGTAATATCGACTTAACCAACTTCTTAATACAAAAAGCAAGCAGGGTTTGTAACATTCTGCATCCCAAGGAGTGAATACATACTTGTGCTGCACACTATGGTCTAACCTAACCACCTAAACATGTATGCAATTAAACGAATGTCTTGTAAAACTTTTTAAATATGTTTTTTATTTTGCGAATTCAGTGAATGAGGTTTACGGGATTTAGGTTATATATATTTTGCGAAGAAATGTATTGCAACAAAAATTGTAGAATTATTAATCCAAACAGCATTTAACATTTATTTAGAAAAACTTGGAATATTGATGGAAACCGAAATGTGATTTTCTTTAAAGCAATTGTCCATAAAGTAATGAAAAATGATCAAGTTTATCAAAGTAATGAATGGCAATAATGAACATCATTGAAAGAAAAAATTATATTAAAAATAGAAAATCTATCTTTCCGATTTCCAGCGTATAGTTTGATTCATTCCTAACTAATATATCTATAAGGAATTCAATCTTTTTGAATTTTTTATGGCTAACGAGGGGTTGACACGGATGATGTACCAGGGCATTGGGCTTCTACACCTGGTGACATTGGGGTTAATAAAGGGGTAGCTTCTACTTTTGGAGAATCGCTTGGTTTTGCATTTATCAATGTGGGCCGTGGTGTACTGGTTATGGCCACTGCTGGTTTAGTATCTTTTTGAATTGGTGATGTACAAGAGTAGAAGGCCTCTGCCCCTGGTGACATTGGAGTCAATAAAGGGGTTACCGCTTCTTTTGGAGAATCACTTTGTTTTGTATTTATCGATGTAGGCCGAACTGTACTGCTTATGGTCACTACTGGTTTAGCTTCTTTTTCATCTAATTCCTGATTGGAAATTGCCTCTACGATTATTTTTTGATTAGTCTCTTTTCGTTTGCTACTATTTGTGAGACTGCCTCTTCTTCTTCGACCTGCATACGGATTAGGACTATCTCTAGGGGTAACTACTTCTGATGTAGCAGTACTTTCAGATTTTTCTTGTATGGTACGACTTGTGATACCATCCTTACTCTTCAGTTTAACAGAATTGCTCGCAAGTAAGGATTCTCTCTGTGAATCCTCTAGTTTAATATTGCTTGCACCTAAAGCCCTGCTTGGCGATTTTGGGGTATTTCTAGATTTTGACATTATCTGTTTATTATGATCTGCAGTACTTAATCGTCGAATGCGCATTATGGCTGTATTAGAATCCATATTTTCTAAATCATGGATACTATCTTCTATAGTGCTCTGAAACAGAAATAAAAGTTTGAAATATGAAATCAGATCTACACAAATACATTGGATAAGTACCTCTTGGACTGTGGTCGGAATTGTTCCAAGTTCTATAAACGGGTCATATAGTAGTTGACTAGCAGTTGGTCGTTGTAGGGGCACCCTGACAAAACATCTCTTTAAAAATGCAGCAATTGGGGCAGATAGAGTATCGGGTAGCGGAGGCGGAGCATCATTTCTGCCAACAAAAAAATATATTACAAAAAATACAGAGAACTATGATATTTTAAAGCATATTTATAATGATATTCCTGCAAACATGGTATGCATGAATTAGAGCATAGATAAATGCTTTCGTTTATATAATTGAAGATGCTGATAACTCACTTTTTGATCCAATCTCGTAATGCCACAGGTGTTTTCAGATTTAAGCTTGAATATGGTGGTTTCCCTGTTGCCATTTCTAGTATGGCACCTCCTAAACTCCAAATATCAACCTAATAAATCGAAATGCGTATTTTAGCATCTGTGAAGATACAAATTATACATAATTAACTGCAAAAAACTTTACCTGCGCACCATAGTCTTGACGTAGCAAGATTTCCGGAGCCATGAAGTAAGGAGTTCCTACTCGAGTATGATTACCCACTCCTAATATGGAATCCAAATCAAACAATTTCGATGCACCAAAGTCACACAACTACATAAAAGTTAAGAAAAATTTATCTAAGAATGTTGGCTGCAAAGATATGTAACTATACTTATTTAAAAAATGCATACCTTCACTACTCCACGATCATCAATTAGTATATTACTGCCCTTGATATCACGGTGCACAACTCGCTTTGAGTGCAGGTAAACGAGACCATCGAGTATTTGGCGAGTAACCTGAAGTAAAAAATATTATTTTATCGATTTATCATTAGTTTTTAATAAGTTCAGTGTACTGTAGGGTAGTTAGTGTTGAAAGCACATACCTGAGCAATTCTTCTCTCCTTAAAGGGCCCAAAATTGATTAATAGTGATGTGATTGAACTAGGTACCCACTGCTGAAATATGGATATTGTTCTGTCCACCTATAAGATATGAGAAACGCACACTTAAAATACATCAAATGTGCACGCAATTTTCCGTGATAAATACCAATTGCATAATTTAATCTAAAAGTACATATAAATGAGCTAGAATCCACCCATTTAAAAAATAATTGAATTAATATTACTCACATCATTCAATTCAGCGCCCAAGTAGGATACAATGTTTGGGTGATGCAGTTTTCGCATAAGATCAATTTCTCTATATAGTCCGTCAATAATCTATGAATTAAATAAAAATGAAAATTATTAACCATTGGTGGAAAGTTGTAAAAAAATTTATTCTTAAATAGATTTTAAAATGGACAGCGCTTTTTTCTTCATGTCTTTTTATTCAGCTCAGGTGTACATCGTGTTAAACAAATTTTTTAAGTACCTCATCTGTCATATCTGGCTGAACCAAACTTAACACCTTGATAGCAATTAAGTCACCAGTATCTTCATTTATGCCTACATGAACATGCCCGAAGCTTCCCTTTCCAATTTGTCCACCTATTTTCCATTTTCCAATTTCAACTTTCGCTATTTCTGTACTATGTTGTGAATTAACTATAACAATTTTCGGCTCAGAGACTTTTTGAGGCAGCCCAGTGCTAATATCGTATCGACGATATGGTACTAACATCTTTAAGGTGCAATCTCGATCATTAATTTTCTTCGAATTTTCTGCTAGTTTTTCAATTGTAGAGGCAACACACGCAAAATCTATTTTACCATTCGGGTCCAGACTTGATGCATTTGACATGGCTTCTATCCATGCATTCATACTACTCTCTTGGTTACAAAAATGAGAAACTGGAACTCCGTCGAGTTCCGGGTTAGAAGCACTTTCAGAAGTTGGGCCTTTAGGTCTTTTAGCAATCTCTTCATTTTTTAGTTTGTCTAAAATTTCAACAGTAGCACTTGTAACTGACGACCTGGCAGAAAGTGGCGATTTACTCATAAAAGCGCTCCCTTTCCTAATAATTCGTTTGAAGAATCCTTTCTGTTTTTTATTTCCAGTTTCATTTTCACTTATACTACTTCTATCCAAGCCTACTTCATCAGCAAGAACTTTTACTGGTGCTTTGAGAGAATCCATCAACTTAGTTCTATATTTTGTAGAAGAGTTCTTGGCATCTTTTACTAATTGGTCGGCAATAAGACTATGCAATATTCCATGGATTGCGCCAACTTGATACTCAGTATATTTATTGCTGAGGTTAAGAAGGGCCTTAGAGTCGGAAAATTCATCAACAGAATCTAAACCTGCTAGTAATTGAGGCACTAATTCATTAATTTGCTCCTTGCTAAGGTCAAGCTTTGACAGAGCAACAGGTAAGATAACTGACGCCATTTTCATTGCAATGCAATCCTAATCGTTTGAAAATTTCCATAATAACTCTATTTACTAAGATTCATTTTCCACAATTTCATGTTAGGCTAAATGCAAATACCTGATTCGAGCTCATTTTCCGTTGGTTCATAGACCGCGTCGCACGAACTAATGAACTATGAAACATTTTGCTTACCATGCTAAAAATTTATAGCATCTATAAACTATGCACATAGGGCAGTCCTGGAACTATTGCAGCGCGTCGCAACGAACCTAATAAGCCCTGTAGGGTATTTTCTTCGATAAAAGTTCTCTTGGTTGTGGTACACTTTCTAGCCAATCGTACTTCATTATTAGATAGCTAGGGCAGATGTCTTTACATGTCTAGTCGTGCGTCGTAATTTGCATCTCGCCAGACTTGCCCAAGCAATAGCAGTGCATAGAAGATTGAAACGACTTTAAAAATTGCCACATCATTGATATAATACTTTTGATTGGCCGAGAATAAAGGTTAAATAAAAAATAAATAAAAATTAGAAGTATTACTACACCACATAATAATCATTAAATTGACATTAGTTAACAATATCGGAATTGGCAGCATCCAAAAAATATTTTCAAAATTTGGTGCAGATTCTCAGAGATGGGTTAAAAGTAAAACTACCAGCCTTTAGGGCAAAGTGGTACCTATAACGACAAATAAGGTTGAGTCTAACTGGTTATACTGCTAAATTTAAGCAGATTGATATTATCTACTGTAGTTTTTTATATTGAATTTTATTTTTGAAGTACATTAATCAGTTAGTAATAATAGCATTTACTAATAGCATTTATTAATACTAGGAAACTAAATTTACAAAATATTTTGTTATGTGAATAAAAAAAAGAGAAGATTAAACTGGATATCTTGTTTGTAAATTTCTTTTTGATGCATGATGAAAGATTGCTATTGATGTGCAGTTCTTTAATTATGTATATATGGTATCCTTTCATTGTGTATATATGACATTATGCAAGCAAGGTAAGATTAAGCTTGATTGAGTCATCATGGCCATATTTATCAGTTTCATATACAGTCAAATTTAAGTTAACATCCTGGGTTACCCCATCCTGGGTTACCCCATCCTGGGTTACCCCATCCTGGGTTACCCCATCCTGGGTTGCTCCATCCTGGATTAGCAGATGCGGCTGGCACAAAAAAGAATTTATAATCATGCACAAAAAAAATTACAAAAATCAGTAAAAATTACTAAAATTACGATGTAGCAATATTAAGCCCAACTTGACAATCTGCATTGTGCCTTTTACCCCAGTTGGAGGCAAAAGATAGAGCTTGCCATCTCTATACCTGATGAACACTGCGGATACCACTTGAATGCCGATCTCAACTAGTTGCCAGCATAATATTGTCTAGATTGTTGAACATCTGGTTATGCCGCTTAGCAATAATTGTTCTGAGACTGCATGTGAGATTCCGTCAGTTATTGCTTCACTTATACATCGTTTTAGAACTAAAGATCCTATTCCTCCTTGTGAAAGAGAAAAATCTCGAATTGATCTATCAAGCAGATTTTGGTGGCGAACACAAAATATCACTCACGGAATAAATGAAGAAATATGTAATGGTACTGATGATGAACAACTGAGTATATCAAGAGGGCTTAAAATGTCTGGATCTAATGAACAGAGAAATTTCTACGATCTTGAGAAAGTATCTATATTGTCTAATATTGAGGCTGAAAATCAAAGCATAAAATCAGAAAATGTGAATGCAAATTTTTTAAAAGTGATGAGGAATGGAATCTTATGCACTGAAGCATATTGCACTAATTTCCTCCCTGAGAAAAATGAACTTTTATCTCTTGAAAACAGGACTATTAAGATGATAGATCTTTCGACTACCGGAGACGCGACGAAAAAAAATAAGACGCTGCTTGATACAGATGCGTCTGGTTCTCACTCAAAAATTCAGCGTGGTTTCTCTGTACCAGCCTCAGAATCAACTCCTGATAATATCATTCCATTCGATTGCAAAGAAAATCTTAATACCAAGTTTATTGGATTTGATTTTGTTGATTACAAACCTCAGTGTCGAACAAATCTTGATTCTCGCGCAGAAGTTGTTTTGCAGCAAGTTCAAAAGATAAAATGTAGTTTAATACCTCAAGATATGAAACTAAACCGGGTAATCAAATCTGACACATACCGAGATGTCGTTCCAGGTAAATTTTGCACTACTAATCATTCAATGAGAAGAAAAAATTCTGAGATTGAAGATCCTGAAGAAACTATTCGTAGGTTACGTGAGCAACTCGGAGTTCCTCGACGATCATGTCTTACTGACCTTGTAGACTCAATTGAATCTAAAAGAAGCAATCATCATGAAGAAAGTATAGAGAATGGTAGCAGTTCAGTAGGCAATATCTTAGACTGTCAAGGCCACTCACCAAAAGTTGTGTCTTTACCAAAATCGTGCCCAAATCGAGAATCATCGTATTTAGAAGAAAGTCAAGATTTAAATAAATACCCAAGAAAAAACTGCACTACTGGTCTGGACTCAAAAAAAAATGCCCTTAATACAAGAAAGGATGCAAAAATTTCTAACTGCCAAATATACGCTGAGAATGATATCGATAATGACAATTCAACTGAACTGCCAGATCAATATATGAATGATACCAAGTCATATTTCCATAATAGTGAATTAAGCCATGAGAGAATCATAGATTATTTTCATAAAAATAAATGTAGGAATAGTATTGATGACATAAAACATAGGCATGATTATATAGGTGATCCGGAAGGTCTCGAAGATAGTTCAGCCTTAAAATATTTTGAAAGTATAAGCTGCTCACAAGACAAATGTGAGAAGGAGGTTGCAAACTACATGCCAGACCCAATAAAATTGATATCTACAGGAGTGGTAGAATGCAAACCACATTTGAATACATTGATGTACAGTGATGAGCATTTGAATGAAATTTTAAATTGCCATGATTATGATGATGACCCAGTTGTGTCCTTACTCAGAAAAAGGTTGATACAAGTAGAAAATGTTTTTAAATGAAAATTGCAAATTGATATTCTAGACTTGGAATCATACTTTCTGTACGTTCTTGTTCCAAATTAAACAATTTTTGTTTTTCTTTACAATAGACAGGTCGCCAAGGAAAGATTTATTTGTATGTATCAGTTCAAATGATGGTGTTTTGTTTTGGGTTCAATTCTTACAGCTTTATGCTGATATTTTGCTTGTCACTATCTCTACTTAGCTGCAGGTGTGACAAACAGTTGTGGAAGGATATTTTTGGATTAGCTTACTTTATTATAAATAGATTGAGTATAAAATAGGACTAGATGATCGATTTAGTAAGCTCTCTCCGTATTGGTGAAATATATGGAAGCTTGAGTAAAATAGTTGATAGGATGCTATTTTATATTTCTAAAAAAATTACAACGGTTTATATTTGCTTCTGGCTCCAACACATGATTTCTGGCTAAGCCGAAATTTGTTCAGCAATGTCATCTCTACAAGCAAATAAAAGAGAAATTCAAAATTTATTTTGCTACTCAACAAAAGATAGCTGTCTTCCAAAATCTGAAATAAGGCTTAATACTTCATTAAATACTATGCAGTAACTGTAAAACTAGCATTATTGGAAGTTCGTTATTGTAATTTTACTATTATTGAATACGTTACTTGACAAATTTTTGCAGTAAACTACTATATCTGGAACATTACTAGATCATTATTAAATCACTGACTGAGTACAATCTCAAGTAATTTTATTGTTGGTGGAGGTGTTACTAAATACATATTCTTGGTGTTGCTAGAATAAATGAAGTTACTGAATGTGAACAGCCGCACAGTGCTGTTGCAGATATATCATGGATATTATTGAAAATTAGCTGAACTATTTACCTGATGTATTTTATTAATCAAAAATAGTACTGGTGTTTTCTTGCTGCTAGAAATATTCACACATGTCCATGGTGCAAAGATTTTAATTAGGAAAAACTTATTGTTGATATGACAAAAAATTTTATTTCATATAATGCAAATATGTTTGGAGTGCATGTTTTATTTTTATTTCCACAACAGAGTATGTGAACCTTTACATTATTGCATAAACCTTGACTGAGATTTTTTCCCCTGCTTCATCAGTATTGATGTATTCCATTGAAATATTTAATTTTTTACTTCAACCTATTCTATTTTAGCTACAGCATATATGCATTATATCAGTTCTCAATTTTAACAAAGCTTATTATTAAATTAAGAGCCAGAAAGAGTATATATACATATGCAAGTAGTTAGAACAGATGACTAATCTTATTTGTTTGCCATTATTGCAATATTAAGGCAATGTTGCTGTTACTGGGTGCATGGTTGCACAGCGGATGCACTGATATTCCTGTACCAATGGGTACAGTATATTAAACTGCTACTACATAGACATTGCTCTTGCTGGCAATGCTACTCAATGAATATAATCATGCTATTACTGGAATAGACTAAATTATCTTTTCTAGTACTTTAGTGCTACTGGACAGTGTACTGGATTGAACATAATGAAATTATAATCTTATATTAGATTGAGAAATTTTTTCACTTTGTCACTGTTGCAATCAGTTAGAAAGAAGCTTGGTCTATTTATATCAGGGCTGTCAAAGTAATATATAAAAAAGCTAATTGATTAATTGTTTCAGCAATTAAGTCAAATAGTTAAATTGTTTAATTGTAATTAATTACTTTCCAAAAAACATAGTTAACTGTATACAAAACAAATAGTTTTCAATAATACTGTTCAACTATTAATCATTTTTTGAGTTTTTTTGAACATTTTTAATCCTTTAAAAATATTTAAAATAAACATGGCATTTAAATTGGAGCAACTCTACCTGCAAGAAAGTATTTGGCACAATTTTTGATAGTACTTGGTGTGTTTTTTTTATCATTGTTGTTTAAGTTATGGTCTTGAATTGGAACTGAGTTCATATATTAACTTTAAAAACAAGTTTTTATTTTTGTCAATCTCTGAGTTTTATTGCAAGTGCAATAATTTGCAGAACTTTGTTTTGTATGCGTGTTGGCAAGTTTTTCATTTGGAATTTGAAATGCAGGATATAACCTTCTCTCTTTGCTTTAGAGATAGTACAGGCTTTAAAAACATTTATAGATTCATTAGTTGTATTTCCTGAGTTCTAAATATTAGCACAAACTGAATTTGAACAAAATTTAAATTAATCTGTATATAAATACTACATAAAACTCCATGACTTCAATAATGAATTTTCAACATGTACTATCTGCAATAATTCTTTAAAGATTAGCCCTAAACAAGAGTATATTAGGAATAGATACATATTGAGTCTACACTTTGAGCGAGTATACTCGTACAGACACAAGTATACAGTCTTTTCTTTGATTCATTGCAAAGATTTACTCTTCATGTTGGGGATTAACTTATTAACGGTTAAACCCATGTTATAGCTGTGGAATTCTTTCATGACAAGTCATTGTTCTGCTTATTAGAATTCTAAGTTCACTGCAAGTCATTGTTGGGCTTTTCATGACAGGCTGAGTTTAGGATTGGTGTGTTGCTGTGAAATATGTTCACTTCCAGCAACACAATTTATGTCTGTGCAAATGTACTCATTGTTTTTAGTTTTGAGCCTTATTTGTAAACACATTCGTAGCACTTCGCAACTCTCTAATAATACTTATATAATTGGATATCTATCGTTGTATCTTGAATAAATTTATGAATCTATATTATTATAACTTAATAATTTAGATTCTTCATAGGTGTAATTATTCAGTCCAGCATTTTAATAAGCACTTTTCCAAATGAAAATGGTACTTCTCATTGATGCATCACAAGAAAGCAGACTTTGTTAAAATTCATGTCAGGTAAAATCCAAAATTTTATGGCATGTTAGATCACACAGTCAGTTTTAACCTCACTTTTAACTGCCAGAAGGAAAAACAAATTATGAGTATTCAAACTTGCTCACTCTTACTGCAGAGACTATTAGGAAACAAATGATGTAGATTCAGGTGATGATTTTCAAACTAATAAAAGCTAATTTTGAAGATGTAAGTATGTAATTTTAAATCATTAAATATTAGTTTTAACCATTTTCTTTTTCTACTGAGTTTCATTTTGTAATCATATTTTTTTATTGAATGATAAAGTTAAAAAAATGATTAAAAAAATTACCACACAAAAATTTTTTAATATTAGTAATTTAGTTTTTGCATTCAGTAAATAGAATTTAATGTTTGATAACTGCAATGACGGAAAATCACAAAAGCTGCTTGGATTGTACACAATTTATACAAAATACAAAATCAGGCAGACAGTCCTCATTGTACTTGCACCTTTCTAAGGTGAAACTGACTTTATAGCAAAAACCATTGTAACATTATAAAAACAATTTTGAATTGGTATAAAAAATTAAGCTGCAATGACATTTTTACTGTTTTAGATAATTGTCTAATATAACAATCTCTGATTTTTTTGATGTGCCATCAATAGGTTACATTTCATGATAGTTAAATTTAGCAGTTGAATTGTTATATAGTAAGTACAAGATGTTGACTGAAACAATCAACTCTCTGAAGAAAAAACTAAAGACTACAAAAGTAGCATGGAATCTCCACCAGTGTATGGATTTATATGCAACTACATGAAATGTTACAAGGTGGTCCATCACATACTCTATACTCAACAGATATGTTTCAATAAAATCTTATATTACTATAATAAACAAAGAAGTTGCTGTACTAATTCTGAGTGCTACTGAAGACAGCAATTTATCTACTTTTGTTGGTTCTAAAATTTTTTGAATCTGTTACCAAATTGTTGAAATCAGATGATCAAACCCTCAGTAATATACTTTATGATGATTAAGCTCTCAATTATAGTTGTGGCACAACAAAACAAACAAACAGTGTAAGAAAGTAACAGCTCAAATATACATTATATCTTAACTTGTGTTGTAAGAAATGATTATACTCCTCCAACACAACATTACCAATTTGAGGACTGTTGTGTGACTAAACACTTTTGAGAATGTGACTAGATATGAATGAAGAATGTTTCCAAAAGGAATATCTGCAGCTATAAGTAAAAAAGGAATTAATTCTTAACAAAAGTTATTTCCTAACAACTAGTTACTTTACAATCCTATAGTTGAAAGGTTTTTTATTACAAGGAAGTTTTTAGCACCAGATTCTACAATTGTTCATTTTACTTGTATCAAATATGGAATTGTAAAACTGTTTGTGTTGATAGCCTCTCTTTAATGGAATTTAATGCTCTAACCCCGTTCAGAACTCTGATTGTACTTGTGCTAGGATAGATTGTAATTGGTCTAGAAAAAGATGAAAAAAACTTGCAATCAGTATCTCAGCTAGCAAAAAGTGAGCATTTGATGGAGAACAGAAAAAAATGTGGAATATATAAATTTCTTCATTCATATTCCAGCAACATCCAATACCGTTTTTAATATCTATTTTCTGAAACAAAACTTGTCTTTAGTACATAGAGATATTTAATGCTGTCAATAAAAATTGAACTGCTGATGTTTCTTCAGGTCAATCACTCAATATGGGATGTGGATCTAGTTAATCATACTTTTGAATGAGAATGTAGTCTGGAAGATACAAATTCTAAGAATTAAGCATTAAAAATTTGTTTTTGCAAAAAATTTATATTTTGTTTGTTATTCAAAACATTTTTGTCTCTCAATGTTACCATTCTATTTTCAAGTACAGTGCGTGATAAACGTTCATTACATTTAGAAAATTCAATATTTTGAAATCATGTTATTTTTACTTTTTTTACTTTTTGTTCAAAAACATTTGTAAGTATTAATTGGAATTATTACTAGAGAAAAAATTGTAACAAATTGATTGTTTTCGTCTCCGTCACATAATTATTGCAATTGAATACTTGACTGCCGATATTTATATTATGATGATTAAAGCATGTAGAGAAACGCAACTTCGATGGAAAAGAACTGCATCGATATGCAACATGCAGCATTGCCGTTATTGGAGGTATTTCTTCTCTTGCATTTATTATATTATTTTGCAAGTAATGAATCATTATAAATTGCAGATCATCGAGGAGCTGGTTGGCAAAAAATATAATTCAATCATCAGACCATCAAAGTCGTAGACCAGACCATACAGTTATGAGTATTCTCAAAATATCGTCTGAAAAAAAAAGAAAAATAACAATGGTAACAGCTTACGACTTCCCTTCTGCTATGCACATTTCTCAAGCTGGAATTGATATTGCTCTTGTTGGTGATTCAATTGGCATGGTGGTGAGTGCAATTTATTATATTAGCTCTGGAATCTAAGAATAAATGTCGGCGCGATTTCATTGAACATTGTTTGATTTTCATTCACTCATCATTCTTTTAGATGCTTGGATACGATACAACTCAGCCGGTCACAATAGACGAAATGCTACATCACTGTCGAGCGGTGAGAAGAGGTACAAAAGGACCTTTGATTGTTGGCGATATGCCATTTGGTAGTTACGAAGTTTCACCAGAGCAGGCGTTGCAGGCAATATTTTATATACAAATTTAGTACTGAAATATAAAATCGTTATTATTTTGCAATATTTACTTAAATAGGATCAAGGGCTCAGCAAAAAAAGGAATATCGTTTAAAAATATTTTACTTGCAATTTGAAACATCAATTTTAATCAGAATTGAAGGTTTTGGTTTCATTTTAAAATGACGAATTTCATCCATAAATCAAGGCACATGTCTAAAAGTGAATAGCCAAAGCATAAAGTATAATTTAAAAACCTGTTATTCATTCAAAATAATCTTCATCGTTTTTGACCACCAACTTTTCGTAATCCACTCCATTTCAACCAATTTCAAAACCCCATGATTTAACTATTTCTGTAAAATTGCCAGGTCTAAATTAGATTGCTCTAAGCCATAGTCCGGTAAACAGTATGCAACATGTTGAAAATGACAAACTGTACCTAAGAGCAACATTTTTCACATTTCTTTTCTAGATAGATTTGACATAGCTCTATATTGCCTAAAGTAATTATAGTTTGAATCCTAATTTAGATAGATTACGTAATAATTAATTAGAAAATTAGCTATACATTCCTTTTTCCTCTCAATAATCTCATCTCAACTTCCATGAAGGTGTACATTATCAAGTCAAATATTATTATGCACAGCAACAAAAGAACTTAAATATTTTAAAATACATGTTCAATCACAATATTTTCATTTAAATTTACATTGTAGACTGCTTTCCGCTTTGTTAAAGAAGGAAAAGTTGATGCTGTTAAGTTAGAAGGTGGGCAAGGAAGGTATACTTCATATATATTCATGTTCAAATTATTTTTTCTAATGCTATCATTTTTCAGAAAAGAGCATATTCGACGCATTGTTGATGGGGGTATTGCTGTGATGGGACATGTGGGTCTCACTCCTCAGGCAGTCAGCGTATTAGGCGGATTTAGAGCCCAAGGCAGGTTTGTCCAAGATTTTTATTATTTGAACTCCTTACAACTTTATTTAGAAACAATATCCGCATTTTTGGAAACTAGCACCAATTGAAATTGTAAAAACATACTGCGAATGTGTTCAAACTTAAATATCACATAAAATATTTATAAGTTGCTGATAGATCTGGATGTACTCATCTAGTTTTTAATCCGATTAGATTATAAAGAAAACATCATCCATTTTTCGATTAATGCAAGTCAGTAAGAGTAATGTCAACGTTACTGGATGGTCATTACTGGAATGCTATTGTAATTGGATACATTAATATCCAAGTAATATTCCATTGCAATAATCAAAGGCATGTGAGATTAATATGAATTAGAAACTGAGGAACTATTCTCGATAATTTCAAAATTGTCTAAATCATAGAGTTTAATCTTATGTTATTCACTAGGACAGCAGATAAGGCAAAACGAGTTGTAGATGATGCACTAGCAGTTCAGGTAAATATTATTTATCCTAACTTAATATAATCTGAGTAAAGGAGTAACCTTTGCTGTCATACCCTTTATATTTTATAGTAGTTTGTTCAAATTCTCTTTGCACATTAAGAATAATTTAATGCATCATTTGAAATGAAACAACAAAGGTTCCTTGAATTTTTAGAAGTTTTCACATTTAAAAAATTATCAAAAGCGTCGATACATAGGAGGCAGGTGCATTTGCTTGTGTCATCGAATGTGTTCCTGCCGTTGTATCAAAGTCTGTATCAGACATGCTAGATATCCCTGTCATTGGCATTGGTGCTGGACCGCATGTAGATGGGCAGGTAAGCAGCATCTATTACTAATCAAACTGTAGGTTTTCTAAATTATTGATCAAAACATGATTTCAACTGAGTTTCATAGGTTATTTGTGTATTTATAATTAAGATTAATTGCGTTGCATAATATGTGAACCACCTGCACAGATGAAGCATAACTTTTTGTAGCAACACTTGCATTTTCCGAAATTCAGACAAAAAAGACTTAATCCTATATTTTTTCTCTTACATTTGTTCATACACGATTTTGTCTTTTACAGGTATTAGTGTATCATGACATGTTAGGACTACTTCAGCACCCCCACCATAGAAAAGTTGCTCCAAAATTTTGTAAGGTCTTTGTCAATGTCCAAAATGAGGTTAGCGTCAAAATTTTCAAGAAAGCAAATGTTCGCTGTTGAAAAATATTATTCTTTATGATATTTCAATGTTAAATGCATTCATAGAGAATGCAATTTAATCCATCGTAGATTTTCTGCCTTTTTATGCATATTTCTTTATATTAAATACCCAGGTAATGAAAGGCCTTGAAATGTTTAGACAGGAGGTTGAATGTGGATCTTTTCCTGGACCAGAACACACTCCATATCACATGGCACCTGCCGAGCGGACCAAATTTTTAAATTTGATGATGCATGAAAATGGAAGTCAGAAAAATCAAGGATTAAATTTTGTTGAAACCATACTTGAAAATGGAATCGAATCTGAGCAACTGTATGCCACTAACGATGATACTGCTGATTTTTTTAATCATGCAATTATATCAGATAATCCAAAGTTGAAGTGATCATTTTTCATCAATTGTCGAAACTAGCTTTTGCTTTAGTTCCTACCGTGAGATCTTCACTGAAATATTTGTGTGGCCATTACTTGGTTTTACAAGCTGTATAAGGTTACCAAAGCCAGCAATAATAAATTTGGAAAAATATCTGTATTAGGATGTTTTTGGTATATAATAGAATGCAGGATGCTAAAACGAGATGTGTATAAATTTTACACCCAAACATTAAAAATGAACTAGGAATACTCAATGAAATCTTGAAAGCTTGATTTTTTTTCAGACAAGAATGAAATACGGAATTTTTTAATCTTCTTACCCCCATGTCGTGTACCCATTAAATGATCAGTCAGTGTGGGCGATAGTAGAAGTTGAGATAAATGACCTTGCTACGCTTCTAAAAGTTTGCAATAGTCTCTGGATAGTAAATTGTCAGCATATTATTTTTGGTTGAATGGAACAATTGAAATTTAGGCCAAAACAACTTCATCAGTAATAGGCAAGTTGATCAGTTGTAATATCATGTAGATACAGAATGAATTTAACAGAAATATATTCGCAAATGGATTGATGACTAGCATCAATTTAGACGGTGCATTGAAGCTTAATATTTTATTGCACTGTAAGAGCAATAGCAGAAGTATTACCTTCTTAGAGTATGGTTGTAATATGTTAAGTGTAGCGCAAATGGTAGATTTGAAATAGAAATTTCCATGTAACTTTCTAATGACAAAAAATTGTGTTTGAACTCCACATTATCAATTCTTAAATTGCATATTGCCAATTTTTTAGGGTTTCCAGTGGGAAGGGGTGATCCATCTATGACCTCAAAATTAACTGACTTACTAGGTGTTCAAGTTGGCAATTTATTTGGATACACAAATGACTTAGAATTTAAACTGCAGTTACAACCCAAATCCAATAGTGCAGATGTTTGAATATTCATCTGTTAGGAATCAATATATTAAAGACTATGCATATAACCAATAATAAACATCACCAGAAACCCAAAGAAGACACACAGCCAATAATGTATTTATCCCTATTAATGTGTTGCCAAGAATGAATCTTGCCAACACAATACTACTTAAGAGTACACGCATATGAGAACACACTTATTAGAACATACCTATGAGAACACACTAATGAGAACACTCTTTAAGAGAACGTGCTTTACAAGAATACACATAAGACAAATTAAGTCCATAGAGTCACAGTTCAATAACCGATCACGGCGAAACAGATCAGATCCTGACATCATCTCTGTCAATAAAAAATAGAGTGGAACGAGCAGCCAATTTTTATAATCAGCAAAACAGCTACTAACACAATACTTCAAAGCAGTTTGAATATTACCTAATGCTCTAGATTAAGAGTAACTAGAATGCTTAACACAAACATTAATTAAATGTTCCGATACTCCACAACACAAGCATAAACTTTCATCTATACAATGCTGCTACTCTTTCTGAGAAATTGCACCTCTTTAACAGTTACTGTTGACATCCATAGCATCCAAATCTAGTGTTGCAATATCCTGATTCTTTGTTAGTAATGGATTAATATTCTGGAACTTACAACTGTAATTTTGTTTTTCTCAGTATAATGTTCAGAAATTCAGTTAACGGATGGCTACCAAATAATAATCATCAATGGAGGTTGACCTATCATATTTGCAAAGTTCATCCATCACTTCATCTCTTAATGCTTGATAATATAAAGAGCACACCAGAGCACCAGACCAATAAAGTTCCAAAGCAAGTCTCTGAACTTCTGAGACTAGTACAGCTGCCAACCGATTATCTTGTTTCAGGCTCAGAATTTTCTCCTTTACATTATGGTTTTTGTCAACATTCTCAAAAGCCAAACTGAAATTTGTCTCAAATTCTTGAATAAATCAAAACAATGCATGATCTGACCCCATGCAGGGTGCTACCCAATCAAAAAGTGTGCCACGCAAATAAGAGATAGCAAATGGCACTTTTAGTATATTGTCAGTAAAAAGGCTATGCTGTACTCAAAATGTAATATCCAACTATAGCAGAAAACTCTTTGACTTAATTTTGGAACCATCAAAATATTCTGGAGGTGCAACCTTTGGTTCCTTTGTTCCAATTTGAACATTATCAATCGATAAGCTTTCTCAGTTTTGCACTCCTCTATGTAGTACTTTGATTTTTCTTGCTGCTTTCAAGTAAGCAAGCAAATCTTGTTTAGTTCCTCTAAAAATAATGATATTTCTTAGGATCTATGATAAATTAACTAGAACTTTAAAAAATAGCCTCTTCTGATTAGCTGTTTGCTATCAATGTTTGACAAATAAGACTCAGGACTAAAAACAAAGAGTATATTTGCACAGACATAAATTGTGTTGCTGGAAGTGAACATACTTCACAGCAACACACAAACCCTAAACTTAGCCTGTCACCAAAATCCAGCAATGACTTGCCATAAACTTAGAATTCCAATATGCAGAACACCGACTCGCCATAAAGCAATTCCACAGCTATAACACAAATTTAACCATTAACGTGTTAATTCCTAACACTGTTGGTCTCAGCAAATAGCTCAATAGATTCAATCTCAATGTCTAAGTGGTGACAAGACAAACAAATGCAGAACAGGACAGAATAAAACAGACTGGGAGCTATAAGTGCAGAGTTTATTAATAAGAATAGTATATAAGACCACTGAGGCTACTTGCATGATCAGAAGTGAATCTTCTAATCAGTATATTTTATAGTGCAAGCTCATTGATGACTTGCCATAAGTTATTGTTGAGGTTTAACATTGATTTGCCAGTTTTAAACTAATCCTATTTGACCAATTTCAGTCTTTATTGGATGCAGCAATCCTAACACATATATCGCTTTATCACATCATAAAACTTTGAATCTACCAGATTGTTTGCATTGTCTACCTCTGTCCATCCATGTAGATGATTCTGGTGGCTATTTTATAGTAGAAGATATCTTAGGTGTTATGAGGATAAGTAACAAGTCCCCATTTTTGATCTCTTGCAAAGGATATCCTACAGCTGAAAGGTTTTGGAAGTAGAAAAAAAATTTGATTAATTGCTGCAAACTGGCAAAGATTTTAAGCAGTATTTCAAGAAACGGAGTACATAGTGAAAAAGATGCATGATAGGATTTGATATCATTTGTTTTTGACTACATCAACTTTAGAAATAGCTAAGGCTTTGTGTATTGACAAAACTCATTCTTGACAGCATATATGATAATCTCATATACTATTGTTTGCATATATGATAATCTCATATACTATTGTTTGCATATATTTTCTATTCCATGTTTTTTGGTCTTTTATTTTGGTTAGATGTGTTCTAGTACTTTGGTAAAATTTGTCTAACTCCTTAGAAACTTTAGTTAATTTGAACATGGTACTAGCTTTCTGAGTGCTAAATGTAGTAACCAAAAATACCAGCAATTTTTTATGCTGAAGATAATTATTTTTAAAAATTATTTAAATTGCAGCCATTATTTATCTTGAATGGCAGTATTAATCTTTTTAGTGACTCAATCCTAAAGAAATGCATAAGCAGATAGTTGAGTGCCGATGATAGAATCAAATTTGCAAACATTTCAAATGCAGCTATTCCTCAGCACAAGTTCATATTGCAAGTAGTGGAGAGGTATTAGAAATTGTGCAGCAAATTTTCATGTAATAGCTAATGTATCTTTTCAGCCTCAAGGCAGTATCCTTCCTTTTTTCAAAGAGAATGAATACCTCCTAGGTCTTCAAAGCAAAATATCCGTTTTTTACATGGTTGCATTGCTCCATCAGAAAAAGGCTATTTGATAAGGTTTAAAGTGGAGAGGTGCAAATTATCAACATTTTTAATATGCTTATGCCAGTAAATTTCAGGCTTCGCATACGCCGAATAGGAAATTAACATAGTATAGAAAATTAATATTTAATCGTTCTAGAAAGTACTTGGTGTTGGAAATACCTCGATGGTCCCTTGAAAAGAGTAATTTTTCATTCACTTATTATATTTGGAGGATACTAAATAAAAAATGGAAAGAATTTCTGTGAAATTTCTGATAAAAACAGGTAGTGACAAGAGTCTTTTATTTTATAAATATTTTTAAAATTAAACCTATCGAGTCAGTCTATCTGATTCAAAGTATTACCATGAAGTCCTATGGATCGCTCCAGCCCGAGCACTGCTATTCGCCTTGTGGCGAGATGCGAGAGAAAGATGATGATTTTAACAAAAGTTCTGCTCGCAAACAGAACAGAACCTCATGGCGACAAATTTCAGCACTAGCGTTAGTTTCGGCAGCTATCATCAGTTTAATTGGAGCTCGCCATAGTTTCAATTTTATTGCTTCAAATGAGCAAACACCATCCTTAAATTCTGTAATGTATGGGTATGTTCAGAGTGAGAAAGAAAAATTCGCTGATGATGTGCTCTTAAATATTGAGAAGTTATTCGAGTCCTTTAAACTAGTGCATAATCGTCAATATAAAACAGAAGATGAGGAGAGGTTGAGGTTTGATGCTTTTAAAAAGAACATAGCTACAATTAACAAAATGAATGCTGCGAATCCATTTGCATTTTATGGTATCAACCATTTTGCAGATATTACTGAAGACGAAAGTCAGTCTATGCGTATGTCAAAACCATTTTCTGATTACGAAAGCATAATATCTCATGTGCCGAAGGATATTATCGACACTGCACCATACGAAAACTCAAGCAAATCAAGAGGAAAACTAAACCAGCGGGGACAAAACTCAGTCAATATGGCTGATTTACAAGGCGAAGTCAAATGGATTTCTGATAAAGATTGCGCTGCTTGCAAAATGTATCCAGAATTAGAAAAGTATAATCTAAAGAATATGCCTCCATCATTCGATTGGCGTACGAAGTATCATATCCCTGTTGGAAATCAAGGCTACTGTGGAAGCTGCTGGACGTATAGTTGTGCAGGTGATGTAGAAGGTAAATGGTTTCTTGCAACTGGAGAATCGATTGAGCTATCAAAGCAGCAACTCGTTGCATGTGATCAGAGTCTCAATGAAGCCGAAGGTTGCAATGGTGGATACCCGCTGCAAGCATTGCAGTATATCGAAAATACTGGTGGCCTAGCATACGAACGGGATTATCCTTATAAAATGATATGTGCTGGATGTAATGGGGAGTATAGTGGGACACCTACGTGCGATAAAGAGCGGGTTACAAGAAGCTTGAAAACAGAGAGTGTTGCTCACGTTGGAGGCTTCCAAATGATTGCATTTGGCCCTGAATATGAAAGTCTGATGGCCACTGCACTAGTTAAAAATGGTCCAATTTCTATTTCATTGAATGCAAATGGAATGGAATACTATGTGTCCGGTATTGCTGACAATGTCTCTGGTTGTGATCCTAATGTACTTGATCATGCAGTACTATTGGTAGGTTTTGGCGAAGAAAATGGAATTCCTTATTGGATCATTAAAAACAGTTGGTCAAATAAATGGGGGGAAGAAGGCTATTTTAGGGCGATCCGTGGTAAAAATTACTGCGGGCTTTCTAATTTTGCTGTTACTTCTGTGGTGAAAATGCCATGATACTTTAATATTCTCATTTGAGATACTTTTACATGTTCAGCATAATTTTTCAAATTTCAAATCAATTATTCTTCAAGTGAAGGAGATTCTTTGGGTTGAAACATTTAATTTTGAATGATCGAATTTGAAGCTAAACAACTGGAAGTTTTTTCCTTTTTGAGGCTTGGAGTTTTTTTGGGATAATTGCAAGGAACTAAGTGCATCAAATCGTATAATGCACAGACAAGTCTAAAGGATAAATAATATAAAATATCTCCATATTGCAGCTGAGAATCACAAGAAGGAAAAGTGAACAATAATGATTATTGCAAACAATTGCTTGTTCTTGGGACAGAAAGCAATATTGCTCATTAAAATACATGCGTGGTACCTAGCTGAGTACTAACTTGCTTAGATTTGTCGTATTGCGGATACGTGTCCTGCAAGCAGATAGGTGTTAGCAGCAAGTTGCTTATTGGTAATTACAGAAAAAGCTAAGTATATAGTGGTTAGTGGATTGAACAAACAAACAAATAGTATGGTTCATTGACTGTAAAATTGGCGATATATTTGAAGAGAAGTAAACTTATGCAACTCATCAAAAAAGTCCAAGAACATATTCTTGCAACCCTCATATCTTGTTGGAAATATTTATTGGCCAATGTAGCCATATATTGTATTTCATGTTTTCTGTAGATCAGACTTGAACTGTTCTGAAATTGTATAATAGAGATATTAGTTGTTATATTTATCTGTTAAAAGCTGGTGATGACTCGTCATATACCTTAATTCTTGATACATAATAGATTTCATTGCACATTACTATTGCGTTTGTTTTAAATGAAGTCAGAAATGTAAGCTTACTGAACATTTCTGCATTTACTGCACTATAAACTTAACCTGAGTACTATGGTGTTGGAGAAAAAATTGTATAGACAGTAAAAAAAATTGATACAAATATGTATATTAACTTGTAAACACAAAGAGAAAAAAAATTCAGCCACCTGCTAAACCTGAAACTAAATGACTACTCGTCATACATTGAAGATAGCAGTAAATTCCATTACAAATGAGACATAAGTTTAAAAATCATGCTTGTTATTATGCACTGTTAGGAACCGCTATGCACCATTACTTATGGAGGATACGGATAATAGCGACAGTTCGTGAATTATGATATTGTTAAGAGTCGACTGTTACTTTGAATAGTCGAGTCACTCGTATAAACATATATAAAGATTATTTATACGTAACGACTATTCGAATGTAACGATTATTCAAATGTAACGAATAAAAGGTGTAACGACATTTTTGTATGTAATTATGAAGTGCAAAGATCACTCTTCGCAACATCTTAAATATACAGATATCTATAAGTTTCTTCTTGTGTGTTTGTTTAGTAATACTCATTGCTATTGAATAGCAACAGTACTTACATGCACTGTATATATTATTAAGTGCTCCTAAATAGGTTTATACAGTATGTAAGTGTATTTTCAATATTGCATGAAATTTCATTTCAGATGAAAACTTAATTTTAAACCATTTTCGTTTTGAAATATTGGTGCACGTAAGTAAATCAGTCCTTGCTGAATGCTGTCAGAATAGAAGTGCAGTGCAGGCTAAAATTTTGATGTGGATATGTTTAGCATATATAGATGGTTCAATCTGTCTTGGAATCAAGAAAACATACATCACTATATGTTCATTGATTCTTGTGGCAGGATCTTCCTCAAAAATTTTCTTTGCATATCAAGTCCAAATACAAGTACTTGGTTGAATAAGAAATGATTATTTGGTAACTAGCAGTAAAGTGACTCTCATATTGAAAGAATATGATTTGATGAAATTTTTTTAGTATGCTTGTCACCAAGTTTATACATAGGGCTGTAACTAAATTAGCAGAACCATGTGTCATGACGCACAACAAAACAGGCAAAAAATGTAAGAGAGTAACAGCTCAAATGTACATTACATCTTGACCTGTGTTGTGAGAAGTGTAATCACTTCTCCAATACAACAATATTAATTTCAGACCTATTGTATGGCTAGCCACTTATTGAGAATGTGACTAGCATAAAAATAATGTTCCTAATAGGAACATCTGCAGCTAAAACAGAAAAAAGGAATTAACTAATAATATAAGTTAATTCCTGAAACCATGATTCAGCAAAATATTTAGTTTAACACAACTAGAGACTATGACCATAGCATCGACAGATTTGGTTATTTCTTGAATCATTCATAATCAACTCGAGTATTTGAATGCACAATTTTTTGTGAAAACTGACCTAATCATTTACTGTAGAAATCTTCGAATAGTAGCAATAATTGTGAAAACATTGGCTATAACTATGTTCCACTGATATCAATCTGACAAAATGATTTTTGAACCAACTTGAAATGACGTAGAAAAAATTTTAATTAGCTTTTGTACAACTGTCAGCAAAATGTAGTAGAACAACAAATTTTTGAGGTCACTCTCATGTAGCATCTGTAAAAACTTTTAATGTTCTTTACCTCACATTTTTCACTTCAACAATACACGTTACCTTCCTGGTCTTTTTAGCACATTGCTGAGCATCATTTGTGAAGTCATTAATTTATAAGTTTTTCTATTATTTCCTTTCTTTTGTCTTGATTTGTTAATTATCTTTGTACACTTGCCTGATGCTTCATTAGCTACTTAATCTTACTGGATAGCTTTCTCAATATTTATCCATACTTTTGCAGTCCAACTCAAATTTTTAAATTCATCGATTCAATCAAACAAAAAAGTCTAATATGCTAAATGTATTATGAGTAATATTTGGTCATGACACAATGAAGTCCCATTTAATTATTTTGATCAAAATGTGGATACTTGCTAATTACAAATCTTGATATTTCCAATTATATATTAATTTTATGAGGGTTATCTGCAAAAAAAGTCTCTGCCTATAGTAAGACATATTTACATAATCAGAAAGTCATCTAGAAATCATCTGATTTATCACTTTATGATCTCTGAAAATATCTGAATTATTTCCGTCATAAACTATTATTTCTGGTTTATGAATAAGTTGTCTTTGAATTCATTTTTGAGTCATTTCAAAATTCTCTCAGATTTGGTACAAATCATCTCTGAAAAATTTTCGGAGGTATATAAATGTTGAGGTATAACTGTCTTCTTAAAAAATATATTTTAATCATATAATAGTCATCTCCGATAATTATTTACATATCGTTTCTAGCTGCTACTACATACTTTCTGAGTCATCTCTGAACTGGTTTTGGGCAGTACTTTATCTCTTGCCTGAGGGAGCCAAGCAGTAACGGCTTTAATGCTAAGCAACACAGAATTTATTTGCCTTGCATTAGTTTTGGAATAAATTGTTCACATTTGTTAAAATCAACACAAGAAAGATGTAATTACATGCAATGAAAAATATATTACACATGTAAAATGATATGCAATCAGCTACAGTGGCGAGTCATCTTCAACATAACAACAGATCAGAAGGTTCCTATGAGTGCAGTTCAATTCTCCTTAGCAATCACATTGTTCAGTTGTATTTCTCATCATATTCCAAAGGACATCCTCAAGAATAGACAATATAAAATATTTTTAGAGTATTCACTGCAGTAGATACATAAGATCACAGAATGTTAATAATAATCGCAGTTGAGTTGAAATATGAGCATTTCCTGTTGTATTGATAACTTTGGACTCTAGAATTTTCAGAAATGTAGTTTTGGCATTTGGCACCAGCCATGCTATTATCTTCCAATGCTATCCATGTTTTCATCATGAGTTCAATGCTACATTTTCACCTTCGTAGGTTTTTCAAGATGAACAATGATACTCGGAGACTTAAAAATAATGAAAACAACCGAATTCATTTTTTTCATCATTTGGGTAACCAGGAATATTTGTGAAGATACATTTAATTCTCACGTCATCGTAACAGCTTCTCAGTCAGTACTGCTCAAGCTTGCTTGCGATTAGAGTGCCATATAGAATATTATATATTTTCAACTTCAAAACGATTCTTGGTTTTCAATTTTTAAGCCAGAGCACCAAACTATTTTAATGTCCTCTGGAACAGAATTTAACGAACCACAAGCATTATTCTAAATCTCTCAAATCTGTACCACACAATAACATAAGCTATCTTCTTCATATTTATTTTATGTTGCTGTAGTTTTTTGATCCTCAAGTATTTAGACTGTATGCTCTATAAAAACGGTCTTTATCATAGAAAAGATTGGTAATAGCAATTTCAAATAAAGCTCCTTTCACAACACTTACATCAATTCTTGACTTCTTCTAGTCCATTTGGACTGATTTCAAGTAATTATTCAAAGTATTCGACGTACCATCAAATATGTATAGATATGCCAAATCCAGCATATTCATGTTAATTACACCGGGGACTGTTTTGTTAGAAAGCATTTTGGTAAAGTTTGGACGCAAACTACTGGGAGAGTTTTAAGCTCTACGAAAGTTAGCACAAAATTTGTTTTCACAGGCATTTAAAAGATATACTTACAAAATCTTAACGCTTCAGTAACTTTCTTTTAATAATATTGCTATTTTTGGAGACAAATATATTGCCTACTTTTAAATTTTATAGCAGATATAATCAATTTTTTCAAAACATAATTGGCTTTAATATTTGCACTTGGTTCCAAATGATAAATTTCATAACATTTTCAGATATAAAACTTTTTGCATATAAACTATGGAACTATGTGCATGCTTCGTACTTAACAACACTTTTTGTGCAACTTAAATTACTTGTACTAGGGAGTACAAAATAAGCTCTATGATTATAGAAACTTATTAATTTATATCTTTGTGCTAGGATTTGCTTATGCTCAAAAATAGTTTCATTTGGATGGTAGTAAAATCTCAACATATGTTGCTGAGTATATGCATATTATTGTCAAACTACCTGTGGTAATTTCTCCTCAATAAAGTTCTTTAAGCCACAAAACTAAACTTTTATATTAATCATACTAACTTGATTGACTTCATTGCCCTCACTTATCGGCATTTTCTTAGACATTTTATGATAATTGTTGTATTTAGTTACACTGCCACTCCTGAACATTTAATTATGGCACTGCTATTTCCAGATTCAACAGCAAAATTGAAAATCTATCACTTTTTTCGATTATCTAATCTCACTTTCATATCTAAAAAAATACAAAATATCTAAGAATATTTATTTTCTGCACTAAATATGCTAAGAACACTTGAATCCTATTCAAATGCTTATGGTAATCAATGCAAGTCACAAGATACATAGTAGCCTCACAGACTATAGAACACCACAAATGAATGACATGATACATCATAAGCAGGATCAGATTTACTCTCTACATAAAGTTTTGATCATTAGACAGAAAGATAATACACCCCACGTGGATTTTGAACAAAAGTACTAAAAGCATTAGCAAATATTCTACCCATTTCTTTTGTTTTATTGTTGGGGGTGAGCATATTTTTTTATTTTACCTGGCCAAGGTAAGAGGCAAAAGAAAAGTATCACAGCAAGGTGGAAGGTAATGATCAGTCCTTACTTTTAATGGAATGTCTAAATCATTCATTACATGTAAAAAAGTAGAGTAAGGTTTTAAGTTTCATTAGACATTTTTTAGGCTGGTCTTGCCCATGCAAAGGCAAGGCGAACATGGTAAGGCAATTTTTGGCTGATATGATTGGGTATGATATACTGCATACCGATAAATGCTTATGTAAAAATAATTTTTTGATTTTCTTTACAATCTTGCTTAACTTGAGAATTTGAGTGCTGATTCTATTTTAACAATTTCAAAAATTAGGTGCAATAAATTATTTGACTACGCTTCATGTAGTTGACAACTTATGTTGTGCATTCAGTACAGAAAATATTTTACTGGTAGACAACAAATGCAAGATACAAGCAGCTTAGGACAAGATTCAAAATGAGATGATTACTGTGTACACTATTTTGCAATAGTGCAGAAAACAAAGATCCTACACTTGCCTGATTTGAATTCTTGTTTCCAATCATAAGTTGCAAAAATAATGATGGATTATAAAGTACTCCTTTGCAACAAAAATAACTGTTCCTAAAAACTGGGCTCATTAGTTACTGACTCTATATGAAACTCAAATCAACTTTAAGAGTTTGAACTTTTTCATTGCAGCAACATAACTAGTTTTTCAGGATCATCTTCCAAGTAGCTATAAATTTGAACTTACAACTTTTCTCCACATCTAAACAATTTTAAATCTTGAAAAGCTCTTCTGAATCATTGACTATATCAATGGAGGAGTTATGACATGCTTATTCAGACAAGACCCTTTGTAGTTTGACAAAAGTGATAGATGATAAGCATTGTACAGTCAGTACAAACTGCATGAAAGTTTTTGTGAATAGTCTACACTAATATTTTTAACTTTGAACTGAACAAGTCTTTTCCAATCCAACATGATATAGTAATGAGTTCTGATTTGTTTGTTAAAATCAACACAAGAAATATACAATTACATTCAATGAAAATATTCTACATAAAATGATGTGCAATCAGCTACAATGACGAGTCATCTTTAAGTTCAACATAAATAACAAATCAGACAGTTCCTATGGCTGCACTTCAATTCTTCTTAATGATCACATTGTTGAGAAATATTTCTCAACATTATCATTGATAGATACTTGATCGCCAACCTTTGAATGCCATGAAAAAAATATTTTTATCTGCGAATTCCTTTGCTGATTTGGTTGATATTCTGAATTTTTCATGAAACTCTTCCATATTTTCCTAGAATTTTAATCTTCAAATTCCTGGGGTGTTGATGGTTATGCCTCAATTACCAGGCAACTGATAGTTAATACCCATAAACAATTGGAAATGATGACATGTAAGTGGCAGAATGAAATTGGCAGTTATAAGAAAGTCATGTATATGCCAATTATTTACTCAATTGCATCAATATCTGAAAAAGTTTTTGAATACTCTTTTAAGCACTAACTAATGTGCCGAGTTTGTCCATCTTACTGTAGGTGATTGACAAAAGAGAGAATGTGATACACCATAATTCTTAAGTAGTGATTTCAGAATTCTGATAGAGACCATCAATGATTAAATTACTTGGAAACCGATGTAATTGTGTAATGTACTGAAAAGCAGACTTACTGGATGTGATGGTGTCTTTTTTTGAAATCCATTAAAATGCACCATCATTGAAAATTGTTAAAAAAACTATTATGATAGAATTTATCTTATCGATATTAAAGAGGTAATGAAAGTGGTTCTAGTTATTCTGCAGGCTTTTTACGTCTTTTTTCTGAGTGCAATGTCACATAATTTAACATACTTTTTCATATAGGTCAATATCGTGGCCACTAAAAAAATCAATTCAGTAGACTAAACGATATTCTGCCACCATTGCATTTGCAAATCTTTACATAGCTATTGAGTTTTGTCGGACAAACATATGAACTATGGTTCGACTGTAAGAAATTAGACAATCCCTCTTCATCTTAACTCCATATATGCTCTATAACTCATGAAAGACTTCTTCCATTCTCAAGTTAATTAAATTTCATCCAATAGTGCATTTTTTTGGTTAAGCTGCAGGAAAGATTTTTCTTGAGGTGAAAGTACCTGATTCTGATCTTAAACTACGACATCTAAATCCTATAGTTGCTAATATATATGCCTGCTAAAGTATCTGGTTTTTTCCCTCCTAACTTGATTTAAAACATCAACTACAAATTGAAATCAGTAAGATATCATAATAAATGGGCTTAATGATAGCTAATTTTTTGCAACACTATGAAATATTGAAGATTTCTATAATCAGTATAAACAGAAATCGGACCAGGATAACTTAAATTCAATGCACACTGCTGATTTAAATATGCTATAGTCACCAGAAGTTCTTAATTATGGATGTCATTAATAATCTCAAAAGAAATTGATTTACATGAACAGTAAGCAGCTGGATGAAGATTACTATCATAATCTTGCAACAATATTTTTGCAATTGCAAAATAAAATGCATCGATCTCAACAATAAATGAGTATGGAGGTGTCAACATACTTTAAAATGGATACTGACATTATGGTTGATTTAAAGCTGTAAATAGCTTCATTATTTTTGCACAACAGAAACTCTGTGCCTTTTTTCAGTGTACAAAGCGAGGGTAATGCAGTCTTTGCACATTGAGATATATTTACGAAAAATGGTGAAACCTAAGAAGGATTGTAACTGTTTAACATTCAAAAGTGTAGGCCATTGGTCAATGCTAGACATATGCTTAGAGTTCATATTGGTGGTAAATTAGAAATAATATAACCTATGAAAAAATTGACAGAGGAGACTGAAAATTCGCATTTTTTCAACTTTGCAGGTTAAAAATTTTTCTGATTACAGTCAAGTATCCCTAAGATATATACCACATAATAATATAGTATTTATAAATAGATTAAGAAATCAAGTTTTACGACACATTCTATAATCTTTAATATGCGTAAAAAATGGTTTACAAGATGTTGAAGATGGCTATTACATTTGTATATTTAAATGACATCATACTATACTTCAAATGACTATATTTGTTCTAAAATAGAAATCTTGTTCTTTAACGCATTCCAATTGTACAATATGAAGATAAAATTTAGTGAAGATCCAAGTGTGCAAAACATTAACTTTTAGTTAATCAAATGTAAATGGTATCAGTTCTTTATAGAGATGGCATTTAACCCACATCAATCAATGACTGGTCTTATTCTTATATTTAATTAAAAAACATGAGGCCTTCAAGTGGAGAAGTTAATGAATAATGAAACTTTTTATTGCCAAAGTATTTTCGCAGTTTTGAGTTTACAATCTAACAAAGGATAAATTGATCCCCAATGAGTTTTTTTACTTCAATGATACGGATATAAATGTCATGTATTTGGTATTAGGTAGACAACAAGGCTGTCTAAAAATGTATTGCAGCATTGATGATATTCGTGAGGTAACCATTTCAAAATTTTGTTTAATTTGTTACCAAAATTATCGACATCAATAGAACTTTCTTTTGGTTCATGAAATTCTTTCAAATATTACTAGTGCTGTTTTCAAGATTTTATCCAAAAAACTCAATAAGAGTAGTAGTTGTATTCCTTTTTGCTGTCTTTTTGGTATACATATTAGTGTGCATTATTGGGCATCTTTGAAAGTTTGGTCAATTTTTTACTAAACTTTGACAGATAAAAAAATATTAATTTTAAGTATGAAAATAATTAGTTGGAATGTTGGATTCATAAAAAATTGTGTGAGATAAGGATTGCAAAATGGTACTTTTATTTGATTTTAAAACTGAATAACTGATCAACTTCATTACGTTTTGGAAAAAGGAATAATTATTTTGTTGGACATCTCAAAAATTTTCAAGCATTTTCAAACAGTCATAGGGTATTATAGGGTTAAACTTCCTTAAACAGTCAATAATTAAAGCAAGTTGCATGAAAATTTTTCAAAATAAATGGTTTTCAATTGGATTTCAGCATTTTCAATCCTCAACTTGCATTTTACAAGTTAAGTAGAAATTCACGTGTGAAGATGTGATCCATTTATATCTTTGAATCAAATTTTCCATAAATGGTTAAATAACAGTATTTCTAGGATTTACAAACAACACCACTAAAGCTATAGATAAAAAATTTAATAATCCAGCAATTTTTTTCTTGAATGGTTTAAACAGTTTAATGCTGACAGTAATAAAGTTACAACTTTATCACCATCACTAACCACCAGTATGATACTTTAAAAAAGGTTCGTTACTACGTAGATAATGTGACTTAGACTAAAACTTCTCTTACAATTGTTAACTAGACGTCTAAATCTCAAACAGTATATGCGCAGGTTTTCATTAATATATTGCTGCCATTTTATGAGAAATTGAACTCCTATAATAATAACTGTCAACATTGATTGGACTCATATCAGGTACAATAATATCGTAATTCTTACATGGCAGAATGATAGCATTTGGATAACAATAGCTATAATTATGTTTATCAGTATGACATTCAGAAATCCTACTACCAATATATATGACCACTTCATAGTAGCCCTCAACAAAAGTGGCCTATGATAATTGAAAAATAAATCAGTTAATTAGTCCTACAACTTTCAGGAATCAACTCCTTTGAGAGTTAATTTCATATTATGGCTGCAAAATTCTACAGAAGTTTTGAGACAAGTTAAAGTTCAATACATTGAGCTGTGGTGACGGCTAGAATTATGATTTGTGTGTTGCTGTAAAATATATTCACTTCCAGCAACACAATTGTATGTGTATACAATTGTTAGGAATTGACTTTTTGCCGTGATCTATTATCAGTGAATCGTTTTTATGACTATTGATGATTTGTAGTGTGTTGTTGAAATCAGTTTGACTTAATCTGATTGATATGAAAATAATGTTGAAACAGTGTGTTGACAAGATTTATTCTTGGCAACACATGGATAGAGTTTAGTATACTGTGTTCCAACGTATAATCATTTTGTTTTGTTTCCTTGTTGTCTATTCCGGTTTATACATCAGTTCAGTAATCATACTCTTACAACAATACACTCCCCTGCTACTGTAATTTTGCATCTTGCTTGTTTTGCTTGTGCATTTATAATAACCCTATATAAAACAAGGCATAAAAAAGAGTCCAAACACAATCAATTTCCAATGAGAAGCATTGAAACTTAGAAACTAGAACAACTGCCAACTGGCTTGTTTGCCTTGTACTCAGTAATTCTATGTTTTTCAGCTTGATCTTCATATCAATATTGTAAGAAACGCCTAACATATCCCTAATAGTTAACGTATAATTTAACATTATAATATAAGTTAACATTCTATTGCAAATCACAAAATGAATTGAATAATGGATTATGTTTGTAACGATGTATTGCCCAATTCATTCATGTTAATGCTTCGACAGCATCTGCTCTGCTTTGACTTCTGGCATTGTTTTTGTTTTAGTTCTGCAAAGTAAATATCATTTATCTTTAAATAGCCTTTTCTTTTTGGTCTTGTAATCCTGATATACATCTTCAAATGCTAGCAAAGTGCTTCAAAATTATAAAAAAGATTGAAGCAACAAGTGACTCAACAATAGTAATGTGTGACCTAGTTGAATGTTGTACCAGGTAAGTCAGAAGTAGCATACAAAAACTTTTGTTTTATTTTCAATAAAAAGGCTACCTTGTACTTGAAAGATATTCTTCAGCTATAGCAAGAAATTGCAAGACATCTTCCTAGATTTGTCATAACACTGAAGATGCAGCCTTGGGTTCCTTCACTACTACCCAAGCTGCTCTAAAAAAATCATCTGGTAGTAAATTCATTTAATTTTGTTCTCTACATAACAGCTTTGATTTACTTTTGCTACCTCGTAATGAGTGGGCACATGTTTACTTTATTCAGACAATGAAATTCTTTTGAATTTATGAAAAAACAATTAAAGACAAAATAGCAAGAAATCAATGCAACAGAATGGTAAAGTAAGATAAGATCTGCATTCTATACAGTGATTGGTGTCAACTAAAATTGCAAATTAAGCTCTTCTACTCAACTCTTAGGACGAGATCTCAAGAATAGAATGCCAGAATTGATATGCAACAAGCACAAGATGTAAGCAGCTTAGGACAAGTATCCAGATGAGATAATTGTTATAATACTATCAAGCTATAGCAGAAAAAGCAATCATCCTATACACGTAAGTTTAAAAGTAAGATTCTGATCACTTGTTGCAAAATGATGATTGGTTATAAGCAAGTTCTTTGCGGTAAATGAAGCAAATCCTAGCAATAGGTCACATATTATTTGTGACAAAATTCATAAAGACGTGATGTTGCTATTATTTTATGATGCACCCTCATCATGGAATCCAACGAAGAATGTGAGGATGTCTTCAAAATGCAATTTAGTCTTCATGATGTTCTAAATTTATTTTTACTTTGATTTCCTTGCCACTTTTTTATCCCTTTCCAGATGCTCACAGATTGATATATATAGACGATTCCACGGTACCATATTGTAGACGGCGTTAGACTGGAAACATGCGATTAGTCACTTGTTTCAAGTATTATACTATATCAATATGCACCTTTTTTTTCCTTCTTTGCCCTCCAATATTTTTAATCTTTGCTATCGGCTCAACCAATTGAATTTTGTCACCTTTTTCTCAAGTATCCAACATATTCACAATTTTGTATCGGCGTATTTGCAACCAATAATATTTGCAAGTATTACAAAAAAGGGAATGAAATCAATTTCATCTATAATTGCAATTGCAATTGCAATTGCTACATTACAGTTCTATTCATGTGAAGAGATAATACTGATTGTGGAGTAGGACCGAAGAAGATTTCTTATCTAAGCTTGAATCATTTGCTGCTTAAATTTATGCTGATAGTTTTCTATCCTTATCTGAAACGAATAATACCACCATGATCAGCAAATTCATTACCTTGTAAATAGAAATTATCAGTCCATAAAGTGGAATTATGCAACACCGGTGAACAGATGATACATTGGTGTACCGCCTATGCCTTCATATGCCCCACAGTACCTGCGGTTTGAAGAAGCAATTTGACAGCACTTCGATAAATTACCTTATGTCATACTTAAGTTAGAGTGATTCATCTATCATCATGCCCTAATGAAACACAGCATACTATTGCATTGGACACAAAAATTGATGGTTTGAATACTTTGAAGCTAATTTAATTCTCCTGCAACAATAACTTGGTGCTCGTCATTGACCCGAGCCTGTATAGTTCCAAGCATCAATGCATCGTCAACATTACCATCATCTTTGAGAAGTTGCAAAGTTTTGGCAACATTCAGAGAGGAAACTACAAGCACCATACCGATACCACAGTTGAATGTTGTAAGCAATTCCTCCTGGCAGAAAATAATAATGAAAAAATAGATGATACGTAGATATAAATTAAAATCTAACCAAAGTAAAATTTTCTGAAAATATTTTCTGTCTTTGTTCCTTTCAGCCGATCTTAAAGTCTGCAATTCTACAGAAAAAAATTGGGCGATTACTAAAATTTTACAAACCTGAGATAAGTGCCCAGATGCCTTGAGCCATTTAAAAATAGGCGGTAATGTCCATAGCTTATCTATGTGGGCTGAACAATGTTTAGGCAATATGCGAGGTATATTTTCATAGAGTCCTCCTCCAGTTATATGTGCCAAACCTTTTAGTACTCCTGCGTTCAACATGGGCATTACTGACTTAACCTAGCAAAAGGAAAAAAATGAATCGCACGTACAAATTGTTATATTTGAGCATGTAATACTGGATCCAAAATGTTTATGATAAATCATGCATAGTGATGACCTAAGAAACTGTATGAAATATAATTTTATGAAATTTTTTGCTTAGAACTTATTGCTATACATGTTATAAATACTGTCATAGCTCCTTATGTGGTCTACCAAATTACGAATAATAATATTCTTCGTAGTATGGCATTCTTAAAAATGAAGTTTGTAATATTCATATAAACCGTAACTTTGTACAACTTACATATATTGTTGTCGGAGTAAGCAATATTTGACCAAATGTTCTCCTATACTGATCAAAATCAGCTATATCCGAATATGAAATACATTCTCGCTCCAAAATCTGCACATATATAATTCCATGTCTTTCAGTTGAATATAATGCATTATGTGATCAAATCTGACATATGCATGATGAAATGCTTATTGTACCTTACGAACAAGTGAAAAACCATTGCTGTGAATACCGCTAGATCTTAAGCCAAGCAAAACATCGCCAACTTCTATTTCTTTCGGAAGTACCTTATCCTGAAATAACAAACATTTTACTAAATATCATTTCAAGCAACAAGAATATGAAGAGATAGTCATATATATACCTTATTGACGGCCCCTACAGCAAATCCTGCAAGGTCATATTCGCCTGGTGGATACATGGAGGGTAATTCAGCTGTCTCTCCTCCAATTAATCCACAGTTTGCCTGTCTGCATCCTGTTGCACAGCAAAAATATTCAAGTATTCGTTAAACTTCAGATAACGCGGATTTTACTTTTAAAACTATTGAGTCTAAGCTCAGCTTCAGATTTTCGAATATTATGTATCAATTCAGTGGTACCGACAAATTTGTTGCATATGAAGTTAATTATGGCTCAAGTATTATCAATACTAATACTCACAGAATTATCTTTCTGTATATGACATGGCATACTTGAATTTTTTACATAGAAACACAGACTACCTTCTGCGATCGATTCAACAACAGTTGCTGCTTCATCCACACTAAGCTTACCAGTGGCATAATAATCAAGGAAAAACAAAGGTTCGCCACCAGCAACAATAAGGTCATTTACACACATAGCAACTAAATCAATTCCAACACCGCTGTGATCTCCAACTGCCTTATTTTCATGCAAAGAACATAAACATCATCTTAAGTAATAATAATAATTTTGTTGAAGCAGTATTCATTTTGAAATTCAAATATGTACAGGGTGCTTTAATATTTTTTTACACTGAACAGATATTTTCCCATCAGCATCAAACGTAACTTATAAAATATTGGCAGAGATAATGAATGTGACGAGATACATACAAAATAAATTTAAAATAGACATGTGCGAAGGACAAAGAAAAACTGAGCAACGAAATAGTACACCATTTATTGAAATCAAGAAATTCGACAATGAATAATTAGATTAAGGCAATTTATTCATCATAAATATTACTTACCTGGGCAATTTTCAGTTTGGTCCCTACTCCATCAGTAGCTCCAATAAGTACAGTATTGTTTGAGTCATATCCTGCAGCTTTAAGATCAAATAGACCACCAAATCCTCCTAAATCAGCTTTGCAACCTGGTCGTATTGTAGATTTACAAGCCGGCTTGATTCGCTGCATCATATCATCTATTCAATAAAATCATAAATTAATTTATACATTCCTGATGTAAAGAAGAATACCTCAACGAGAGCACTTCCTGCGTCTATATCAACCCCTGCACTTCTATAACTCAGACTTACTCTTTCAGCCACGTTTGGTCCAATCTTTCAGGAAAATAATATATAATTAATCATAAAGTCATGTAGAGCAAAGTGATTTAAATCAAATTAATAAATATCAATCAATTTACAATATTAAATACTTTGACAACACAAGATATTCTAATTAGTTTAAATATCCTATAAACTCGATAGCATATATATATATAGAAATAATCATTGTTCCATCACCTTCCCATCAATAAAGAGCTGAATAGCTTTAATAAAAGCAGGACCTTCCAGAGGCTGAACTTTATTTTTCAAAGACATAGGGGTTTCGCCCTCGACTACCGATACTTCAGTTTGAACTACAATCTCGCCACCATCCACAATTTCATTAACAAAATGAATTGTACATCCACTTATTTTGCGATTTTCCATGATTACTGCCTCATGTACGGCCAAATCCATACCCCCAGCAAAATCGGGAAGTAATGAAGGATGTACATTTAGGCATCGCTTCGACCATCTCTGACAAAACTGCAAGATAGTAATGTTATACATGCATATAATTAAAATCAACATTTATTTCCCCTCATTTCATTTAAAATAGGTAAATGGCAATGATTAGAATGACAGATATTGTCAATAATTCATGAAAATGTGTAAATATCTCAGCATCATATTGACGATCAAGGAAAATACAACATAATTAAATCAATACAAAAAGTTAAGTTAATTAATTACAACAGCAATGATCAACACAAATAAGATTCATTAGGGCATGAAAAACAAAATGGATACAAGTATCCTGCGATTGAACTTAATGGGAATGAAAATCAGCAACGAAGCTAGGAATATCTCTTGGGGGATGGGGACGGGGGCAGGGGTGATTTCTCACTTTGTCTAATGAATATTACAAGTTGAAGACATGCAAAGAACATTATTTTATTTTACAAGAGAACCTGTTGGGGCTTCTGAGCTCTAAATTTATCAATAATCTGTTTGTTTGAAACTACTCATGCTGTGACTTTTTAACGTATGGAATAAAGAGTTCAGGATGCCATTCACTGCTGACTGTGGTCTCTATTTTTGCATGATTATAATTACTAAACAGCAGTACTAGAAGGATTGCCAATCCAAGGATAATTTAAATATATCAGCAGGATGCATTATTAGAGATTTCAAATTATCTGGAGATGTGAAAAGCCCAAATGAACAGTAGTGAATTAGAGGTAAATGTTGCTCCCTGCATTTAACAGTGAAATCAAGATCGAAAAAAATTGAAACTTATGAATCGCACGACCTTATCATTCTCATTCAGACATTTAAAAAGTTTGCTTTGAATCTTTAGGTTTATTTAAACAGAATGAATGTAAGTTTTTCTGCACTATCTTTTTTTGAGATACTATCGGTTTTTATGAAATTTACACAAAAGCAAACACAATGAAAGTATTATATGATTTGAAGAATTGAATGAAAGCTAACAGTCTAGAAAAATCACGCTGAAAGACTTGGCCCATCTTAGTCCAAATACTTGCATATGAAGTAGAGCTAAATTAAATGCATCTAATTAACATATATAATGAAAAGACTAACCTCGTCACTAACAATGCGCATGTATCCGACCATAAGTATCAAGTCTACACCTACATCTTCAAATTCTGAAGTAATTTGTTTATCATACAATGTACGATCTCGGCCATTCACTGCTATGTGTAATGATGGCAAACCTGCATTTTTAGCTCGTTCCAAGATAGGAGCATTTTCCTAATATACTTGCAAATAATAGGTAATCAATTTCAATATATTGAATATAGAAATGATCGATAATAGTTCAAAGAATGCAATTGCCACATGATATTTTAGAGTAACTGTAAGTTATTGTAACGTACAAAAAATGAAAAGGAGGAATTTTTATCGATGCATGGTATTGATTACCTTATTAGAAATGACTAGCACAATTTTAGCATTTATCTGTCTTTTATTGATAGCCTCAATAACAGGTCCCATTGCAGTACCATTTCCACTACCCAATACTATATACATATAATATTACATTGGTAAAAATACATGAAAATATTGAACTATATTGGAAAATAAGGATAAAACTATTTACTAAAACCAGAAAGAAAACTAAATCAAGCATACATATAAATACATGCAAATTAATCTCAATTACTTTTTTCAGATATGCTAGCTATTACCTTAGCAACGCATACTTGTCTTTGTATTTGCTTATATTGAAGACAACTAGTATACAATCGAGCATACTGACTATTATTACTATGCAGTTACAGAGTATGATTTTATAACATTGCTAACATATAATTGCATACAAATAATAATGTAACTCTCTGTCTTCTCTTCTATCTCTCTACTGCTCCTCTATCTCAGCCAATCACCAATATTTTCAATTATTATAACTGGCGGTGAGCATTAGTCTTGAAGATTCGTTGAATATAAATCATAATTCAATTTTTATATGTCTGTCTACACAAAAAAATAAAAACACACCTCCAATTCGCACAGGAGCCTTAAGTGCCCGATGGCCAATATCCTTACGGTAATGAGAATTGGTAAATGTAATGCTATTCACAGCTTTGTAAGCTTTTTGTAATGCACCTTTCAAATCTTTGTCAACCCCAGTAACAGATAACACTCTGCCACCATTGGCCTACATGAGTCAATAAGAACATACCAGTAAGAAAATATCAGAATTATCCTGTTTATAAATTTAAATGAATGAATTAAAAAAATATCTAACTTTAACTGGAACATACAATATATTGAGTTTCTGATAATTTTATAACTATGCAGTGGATAGTAAGCATAAGATGCATATGTATACAAACGAAGCTAAATGAGCTATTAATAAATTACCTTGATTATTCCATCATCGGATGCAGTCGTTCCGGCATGATAAACAGTTACTCCATCTATGCTCCGGCATTCATCCAATCCTTTAATCACCATATCTTTTGGGTACGACTGCAGAAAACATACATATAATGATCATACCATAAAAAATGATTTTAAATGCAAAATAATCAAAGAATATTAAAGAGTAATGTTTTAGAGTAAAAAGCAATGAAAAAAATTTATTTGTAATTTCTTAGTTATAGGTACTTACTTAATTACCTTAGATTCCATGAAATATATGTGCATGAAGGTAAAGTTTGAACATGGATTGGATACATACATACAAATAATGATAGAATAGTATATATATACCTTCGGATAACCCTTAGCAGCCATTACCACAGTAACAGCTGTAGCTGCTTTAAATGCAATCTTCATATCCTTCAACCGCCTTTCCACACAAGCTAATACAACTGTATGCACAAAATATGATAATATATTAAACTGCAACCTATAGATATGGCTCGACACACCAACAATTATATCACAACACAAACATAATTTCTACGTTATTAATTTGGTATCAACTAAATAAATAAGCTAGTATATTTAATATATTTTCGAATGATTAATTAGCATATACCTACTATACGATTACTTAAATGAACCATGGATACCTTCATATAAATCAGTTTGAAGTAGTGGAAGTAAGACTTGTGTTTCAGGATCGCCCATACGAACATTAAATTCAATGATAATTGGACCATCCTTAGTGAGCATAAAGCCAGCAAAGAGAACACCAATAAACGGCATCCCCTAAATAAGTAAAAAATTCATCGAAAATCAGTGTAGTAAAAAATATGGAAGTTTTACATTCATGTCATTATATTTATATAAATGGCAGTTTTTACAAAAAATGTTATAAAAAATTTATCCATGATTCTTGCATTCATAACTTGCTCTGGAACATAACCAAAGCAATCATCACAAAAAGCTAGACCCAAATATACCAGTATTTAAGACTTTATTGAGAACTAACCCACAAAATTTTTGAAATGCATATTTACAACAACGATTTTTATGTTTTACAATTTTCACTTACTCAATAGATTTTTATGAACACCATATGAACTATGATGAAGATGCCGATTTTACGACAAATTCAGAACAGGTCAAAGTTAGGTTATTTTTTTCATTTTTTATACTGTAAAAAACTGACAAGAAAAACACCATCATCGATAATATGTACGAATAAATTTGAGATTTTTAAAGTTTCGGTCATAGTACAGCAGTATCATCAGCCCACTGCAAATTAAACCTCACTATAGCATATATGATACCAATAACAATGATTTATTCTAGGCCAAGTCTTCAAGATGGATTTTTTGTAAGGTGTCTTATAGTAAGTCAGCAGCTACATGAGCTAAACAGCAAATAAATGTTAGCAGTATAGTATCCCACTGCAAGTTAATACATATTGCACCTGTCACTTTTTAAATACCAGAAATCATCTTAAAAACCAAACCAGAAAGTCTCATTTTAAAAAGTACATACATGTATACATATGTGCATGTGTGTTTTACCTCCTTTGCCATGGCATCTATAGTCTTTTGGCATATTTGAGAACATTGCCTGGAAATAATAGGTGTAAGACATGGTGCAGGGGCATAGGCTCCCATTCCACCTGTATTTAATCCCTTATCTCCATCAAGAGCGCGCTTATGATCCTAACATACACAGATGCATATCAACAAAATAATCAGTACACTGCATGCACTGTACACATAAAGAGATCAATCAAAATTATACAACTATTAATATACAATACTAAATTATAAACCTAGCAACATTTACCACAACTAGAATTAATTATTTACTAGACCAATATTATGAAGGTAACGAATCATATATATTGTAAAAAATGAATACCAATATAAAGAATACAGGTTAATATTCATGGCAATTAAATATAAATAAACCTGTGCAGCCGGCATGCAAATAGCAGTAATCCCATCACAGAAAGCCAATATACTAACTTCCTCTCCCAATAAAAGCTCTTCAATAACAATCTTTAACATATAAGTAAATAATTAACCAATAATAAAGCATTGTTTACACATCCATTTCTTATAATTGATTGGTCTAAATGAAGACATTTAATTGGCTACATATAATGTCCGATACATGCATCTTGCATTACCTCATTCCCAGCATCACCAAATTCACGGTTCACCATAATATCATCAATAGCTTTGAATGCCTCTGATTTGGATTCTGGTAAGATGACGCCTTTTCCTGCTGCTAACCCACTAGCCTTCACCACCACAGGATAATCCAAAGAATCCACATAAGCCTTTGCTTCAATGCTATCCGTAAAATTCTTGTACCTTTTATAAAGAAAAATAAATTATCTCAAAAAATTATCTGAATTTTTGAATTTCTTCGGGAAATATTAATAATGCCTGCTATATTTTAGACATATTTTACGCCTTAATTTTGGATCATGCAAAGATTTTCATAAATTCTTTAACAACGATTAGAAGTCAAATAATGAATAATTACCTAGCAGTAGGAATGCCATGTCGAATCATGAAATCTTTTGAAAATGCTTTACTACCTTCCAATCGAGAGGCAGCTGCACTAGGCCCAAAACAAGGTATTCCCTCATTAGCAAAAGAGTCCGATAAACCATTCATTAGAGGAACTTCAGGGCCCACAAATACTAATTTTATCTTATTTTGAATTGCATAGGCAACCAGTTTATCCTTATCTGTTGCTGATATGCCTGTTTTCAGAAAGTAAATCAAGAACGAGCGTCACTAAAAACTAAAATGAACTTGTAGAAACTACCTATTTATCCTGTATGTAATATGGACAGACTTTCATTTAAATATAGAATATTCATAATGTTGAAATGTTATGACACTGGTGAAAAAATACTGAGCAACTAAAAAACAATGCTTTATGTTTTGAAATAAGTAAATAAAAAAAGAACAGTAAAAATTTGTATTTCGCATTCTAAAGTTGAGTTTATTTCCACACAAAATTTGATTTCATACTACAAAGATTTTACATGCGCGCATGTATATATATATATGATACGAATTCCAGATTTTCCAAATTTTGTTGATTGAAGTTCACTGAAATTTGGATCAGAGTTTATTTATTGACTACTTGATACATTTTATCCATCTTACAGGTTTCCTTCGGAAAGTCTAGATACATATTTAAATACATGCATACATATTTCAATGGATAGCCAGATTTACCTGCGTTGCAAATCTTCGAATTCAAACCATAGCATGTGCCACCATTTCCTGGGGCACAATGAATCATAGTGGTACTTGGACTATTGGCTAATGCAACAGCAATAGAATGTTCTCGACCACCTCCTCCAACAACAAGAACATTTACTCTGTCCTCATCCTGTCATATATGTTGAATTCACGTCGTTCATCTTACGTTCTATGCATGAGTTGTTATCAGAAATTTTTATCAGAGTATTGTATAGAAAAATTGAAATGTGAAAGAAAAGAAGTGAAATGTCAACTGATGAGTTGCGGAATATGACATCGAAATTAAATGAAAAGCAAGAAATAAAACTACTATTATTGGCTCAGGAAGCATTTTTAAAAGTTAGAGCTATTAATTATTGTTACCATCATCTGTTTTAAATTCAACTATTAAATATTTGCAAAATTTCCTTCGAATTTGAATGTATTTAACTAAGACACGATCATTATGTACTATATTATACCTCATCATTGTATTTCAGCTTACGGGCAAATTTCATATCCAGAAGACTTACTCTCTCCAACGCGATGCAAGTAAGATGTTTTAGTGCTCGATCATTTAAATCGATAAATTTATTCCCACATATTATAGATTTCAACCAATTAAAGTCATATGGCTCCAAAACTACAGGCACACTTTCATGATGGAGAGCAGCAAATCTTACCATAGCCTGTACATTAAGAGATTTTTTATCATTCATCTCATCCAAAGATGCAATCAATACCGAGCACTTCAGCTTAAATGAACAAAAATCGATGATTGCGGATTCTGGGTCGACGCTTTCTTCGTGACAAATATCATGTTCAGCAAATAACTTGTGAGTTTCAGGAGCATTTATTGTCATTATGTCGTATCCATGCAATAAGAGATGTTTTGCAAGTTCAACGGCATCTTGTCTTAACGAACCAGCAAAAATAATTTTCATTCGTTCCAGTTGATTGCTTTGATGATGATATCGGGACGATGAAAAAGAGGTGCTGAAGGGACTGATATATTTAACTGTTAATAGCCAAATCAAGCTTCTTTTTAACAGAATCTTAACCGAGCACTGGCAATGAAACATTCACTGAAATCATAATTCAAAATTTTATCATGTAGTCGTATAATTTTTTAAATTCATTTACAGAGAAATACCATAAACATAAAATTCAAATTTGTGGCAACAAAATGCCTGCAATCTCCCCCCTTCAGATGCGTCACTTGAAAATATTTTAAAATATGGGGACTTTCAATTTTTAATCCAATAACAATTTGCCTACTTGAACAAAATTTGCGGTTTTCAAATTTTTTGCCACACATATAGCAGCCTTGCTATATATCAAATAATGCACAGGACAATTCAATACGAGATGCGCATTATCTGGTATTTCCGCAATTTCTGTAGTATGTACTAGGATCCTTCAATGAAACGCACTTGCAGTAAGTTGCAATACGAAATTCATTGCTACGTTAATGGATGAAAATTATCGGTTTCAGTTTATGCAGCAGGACATGATTCTCTTTCATGGAAGTGTGAAGTGGAAGTAGTAGATCTTCCATGTGATCAAATTAAGCAAAGTGAATTGAGTATTCCATTATTGAATGAGTTCATCCAAACTATCAAGGATAATCAACATTTGCTTTAATAACATATTTGATCTCATAACAAGATTTTTTTTAAAATTTGCATGCAAAAAGATATGATTATTAAAAAATATAGATTGTATTGATAAATAACCGTTGAACTGTATGCATGTGATATAGAAATATTAATTGGTGCCAAATTAAGCCAAGATGTATTTAAAAACTTTGACATGGAAATTTTTTGGCTTGATCATACTTTGCTTAAAATTTAAATGTAGTAGTGCTTGGCCAAAATAAAAAATATTGACTATTTTCAATCTTTTAAATATATATTTGTAACATGCATTATGTACCATTAGTAAAAAGACCTATGCAATCACTGAAATTATAAAGGACATTCACAATGTCAGAATTATCAATTGTAGAAATGCATGGACTATCAATCTCATTTTAACACGTCTTACAAGTCAAATTTGAGCCAGTTGAACCTATATTTGCAGCGACAAATTTAACTTATAATGCAGAGAGTTTGGAATGCCTTCATTCAGACTATTCTTTGACTTTGAACTGATGAAAATGGATCATGGCTTTTGCAAAGGAAAGCATGCATTGACTCAATAATTATGTATATATATTTTTCCCCCTTTTATCATGGTAAATTTAATATTTTGTTTAGTTCACACACATAAAATTATATGCTAACTGCAATGAAAAGAGAGATGCAAAAAGCATTTACTGTCAATGTGTTGAAAAAATTTTCACGATAGTTCATATTTATTATTAAAAAATTGACTTGCTTACCATTGTGCACACATCATATATTTTATGCTCTGTTAAATAGCTGATGATTCGTATGCACAAGTATAGAATGGAGAAATAAATAAAAATGATGGGTAATGTAAATGATATAGGAGTTACATTAGACACCAAAAATTACAACCAATTTATACACAAAATAAAGATAACCAATGGCCCATAGAATGATAGTGGATATTTAATTTTTTATCCCTTGGCAACTTCATCGTCAACTAGTAGCCATGTACTGCTTTATCCACATAAGCTGCAACTTCAGAGATTGGCATTCGAATCTGTAAAAATAACATTATAAAAGAAAAAGAATTATTGAAAGCAACAATGAATACACTTTTTTTCATCGATACATGCGAGATATAATAAAATCAGTAACCTGTTCAGTAGTATCCCTGTCTCGTACAGTTACTGTGTCGTTTTCTAACGAATCAAAATCAACAGTTACACAAAATGGAGTACCGGCTTCATCCATTCGTCGATAACGTCGCCCAATGGCTCCAGAAACATCCCAGAAACAGCTGCAAGTAGAAAAAATACTATATTTTAGGGCAAATATTACTGAAAAACTCATATTAATATATACGCAGTCTGTTATTAAATAGAATAATAATAATAATGGTTTACATGCTTCTTTCTACATTAATCAATAATCGATAAAGTGGGTATACATGCACATATTTGTTAGACTTACTTGTGTCTCATTGAAAGCTGCTGATAGAGATGTTCTGCTTTATTCACTATATCAATCTTGTTTTTCACAAGAGGAAATACAGCAACCTAAAAACGAGTAAAAAATGTATTATCAGACAAGAATTATGAACATTCGAAAGTATAAAAATAATAATACATGATTCGAATATAGTGTAATGCATCTATTTATATATTGTAACTGCATACCTTTATTGGAGCAATAGATGGGTGAAACTTGAGCAATGTTCGCTTTTCTCCCCCAATCTATTTAATAATAACAAAAATTCTCCTGAAATGTTTATGTAACAAGATAAAAGATTTGCCTTAATCATGCTGCAAGAAAAATGCATTCATAAAATTAAAGTGTATTGCATTTTTTAAACAATTTTGCTAATTTTATCCAGTGAATTGCCAATAAACATGGCTTTGGAAATACAAATATAGCAACAATCGCTTAAATATTTTTTTACACTGAATGAGAATTACTTACTGTAACAAACATAACATAAATATCAATCACGTGAAAATGTTTAGTATACTCAAGTTTTAAATTATATAGCATAAATTCTAAATATTGATGAATATTTTTTATATTTTTGAGTTCAAGTATATTTTAAAAATATGAAAGAAAAAATTGTAAATAATTAGTAATCCAATACATAGTAAGTATATATGGATAAAATCGTACCTCATCTGTGTGGTGTGCACTGACTAAAAGGGCAAGAAAAAGTCTATCAACACCTAGTGATGGTTCAATTACATGGGGTATGTATTTCCTTTTACTATTCTCATCAAAATAATCCATACCCTTGCCACTTGCCTCCTATATAAAGCAATACACAAAAAAAAACATACAACCATCATTAAAATTCGTGAAAATTCTTCGAAGAATTGGTTCCTAGTATCTTTGAATTTTTAACTTTAGTCCTTGTACTGTAAAAGGACGTGCAGAATATGCCTCGTCAATTGAAGATGATTGCGCTAATATATAAGTGAGCAAAACCAATAAATATGCCATGTTGATGATATTGCAGTTATTATAGTCGTTAATAGTTTAGAGAGCAATTAATAATACAAAGTGGGACTTGAATACAATACCAGTACTAGTATAGAAATACTGTTAAATTCTTGCAAGATGATATGATTTCAAATCAGTAAACTTACATTATGCTGAGTGAGATCATAGCATCCTCTGGCAGCCACTCCCTGAAGTTCACTCTGCCCGAATGGAAATCTAAAAGTTATATCAGTACAGGCCCTTGCATAATGTGCCAGCTTGTGAGGAGGGTGAACATCTTTACCCATCAACTCTTCACGTAGTCCGATGCTCTTGAGCCAATCCCAGCTGAATTTAATCCACTGATCGTGATGCTCCTTCCAAGTCTCATCATTGTCATCAATAAAATATTCTACCTGTCATTATTCAGTAATATATTAAATACCTTATCTCAAGACTCAATGCCAAAGAACTAAAAATTATAAATATTAAGCAAAAAGTTGTATAAATTAAAACAGCAAGTGCTTTTCACCTCCATTTGCTCAAACTCTCTACTGCGGAAAATGAAATTTCTTGGAGTAATTTCATTACGGAAAGCCTTGCCAATCTACATGAAAAATTACATCATAATAACAACACATTACCGAAATGTAGGCGCTTCAGTCTATAGACAAAATACAATACATAAATGTATACTTTATATTCAAAGTCTTTGTGGCATGTCTATGTATTTAATATTGCTGGTCAATATTTTCAATTATCACAAAAGTCAGACAGAGAAGCGAGAATAAAAAATGGCAGACAATAAACACATAATAGTATCCCAAATATAGCACCTATTGATTTTAATGAATAAAAGATGTGCCAAGCTAGTCTGAATAGGAACCTGGATGTATACATGCACGAATTAAATGATACCTGTGCAATTCCAAATGGGATTTTGGTACGGGCGGATTGCTGCACATTCTTAAAATTTGTAAAAATTCCTTGTGCAGTTTCAGGCCTCAAGTAGGCAATGTTGCTACCAACAACAGTGGCACCAACCTATTCCAATAAAAACTCTAATTTGGTAAATAATTATGATACATGGCAAACAAGCATGCAATAGCACCAATAAATAAATTGACACATTGTGGGCTTACTGATGTTTGAAACATTAAATTGAAATCTTTAGGTGGAGTAAGAGTGCCAGGGGTTCCCGTAGCTGGTGATGGTATAATGGCAAGATCTTCTGGAGTAGCTTCAGTCAAATCACGCAACACTAGTGGAGTTAGAGTTCCTTGTTTTGCTGCCTTACGCTTTATCTAAGAAATAAAATAAATTATATATATATCACGGGTTATATCTTAACACTGAAAAAAGCTGTATGGTATTTCACCAGAAATATAACTTCCAATGAAAAATTTAATTGAGAAAACTATGCATATTTCAAGGAAAATGAAAGGAAGTGTATTGTTGCAGCAAAGCGCATAAGGCATAAACTGATTCAATAAAATGCCATGCCTTTTCGGCAGCCATATAAGCTTCATCCTCCATAGTATTTGATTCTGTCACGCATACTGCCCCTAAACACTCCCCGGTCTCCTCCAAAGTCACCCGAGAAAAGAATATTTGATCTGCTCTATAACGAAGCTTACTTTCTCTGCAATCCACCATAGGATCAGAAAAGCCAGCAACATGTCCGCTTGCTTCCCATATCTATTCATACATGTATTTGCAAGCATTAGGTGTCAGAATATTGCCATTTTAATTATTTTAAATTTCAGCATCAATATCATGGTAACAGTAGGAGCTAAACATTAAATAAGCAGTAAATTATATATGGGAAAGCATGAAAGTAAATAATATAATGCTCTAAATATATCTACCTTAGGAGATGAAATAATGCTTGAATCTAAGCCTACAATATCCTCCCTTCTACGAACTACATCACGCCACCATATGTCTTTTATATTTTTCTTTAATTCGACTCCTAGAGGGCCATAATCGAAAAATCCTCCAAACCCATTGTATATCTCACTGGAAGGAAAGACAAATCCACGTCTCTTGCAAAGCGCAACTAATTCATCCATTGGAACTATATCAATATTTTTCGATGATTTGGTCTCCACGACAGCATCTGTTGCAGACATTTTTGGTCTGACCTGTTTTGATATGGGCAGCCTATCATGAAAACACTGTCATCGAGTAAAGTACAATAAATAAATAGTACATATTCACATGAAGCACCTCACCATTGACGAACCATAGATGTTACGCAAAGGAGTAGTTGCTTGTAGAAATGGACGAGAATAAACTTGCATTTTAATCATTGTTAGAGGTTAGTACATGAAATGATACCACAAACCAGCAAATCGTAGGCCCATCGAAAACATAGATAGATTCAAAGCAATGAAGCCTACTGCACGGATATGACTTGGCGCAAAGTGGCTTGCCATTATCAATGATTTTAAATGTAGCTTGCAGTTATTTCGTTTAAATCATTTTATCAATGAATCAAAAAAAAATTTCATTATATATTTCATTGGTGAATATTTGACGTAAAGTCTTGATATGTTAGGATCAAATCGTATATGCCTTAAGAATACTGTCATCGCGACGTGGCGAGAAGGGCGCGATTCGAATCTTGATCTTGAGCATGATTTCATAACTAATCTCGTGCATTCATTTGACAACTCACAACTTGCAGCATCAACAACGAATAACTCTATCAAAATACTTTCAAGAAATCGATTAGAGTTCGAAAGGGAGCTAATGGGCCATGAAGAATCTATCATCGACATGTCATATAGCTCAGTTCATCCACAGGTATGTTTCATATGAGTGTTTAGCAAAAATCTTTCCATTAGATAATATCAAGTATACGGCACTCCTCCTTCACATTTTAGTCTTTATACTCTGCTTCTAGAAGTGGTAAAATACTCCAATGGGATGTGCGTTGCCCGGATTCATCGGTGTCGCGCTCTATAGTCAATCATAGCAGAGAAATATATAGCTTCGCGGTAAACGGTACTGATTCGCTTTGTGCAGTTGGCGGTGAGGACGATGTTTATTTTTACGACTTGCGTAAAACCTCAAAACAAGTTGGTGTATCAGATGATGCCCATAGTGATTTGGTAACAAGCATCCTTTTTAATGATAATAAACCATCCCAGCTTTTATCCGCTTCTGAAGATGGTTTAATATGTATTCATGATACCAATGCATTTCCTGAGCCTACTGAAGTAGTCATGAATGCGGAATGTCCAGTCCGAAGTATAGGTTTGTTCGGACCCAACCTCGAAAAAATATGGTGTTGTACTGGCATTGAAACCATGAGTATATGGCAACTTGATACTGCATTACGAGTGTTAGATCTCAGTGACCTGAGATCTGTCTGTTCAGTGGATTATTTGGTTGGGTGTTTCAATGTCGATGCAACTGAGAACTTGAACATAGTGGGTGGCTCGTATGGTGGCGAATTAGTCGTGATGGATGTAAATTCAGTTTCAGGAGTTTCAAACATCGCTCGTAGTGGAAGTTTGACTAGTGCAGGACATGCATCTATAATAAGATCATACGATTGGACTAATAATGTAAGTACATCTTTACAAAACTTGTTAAAAATTTTTGCATGAAAATCTTCTTAAATTCTTCAAGGTCATATGCCTAAAGAGTTTTTAATTTATCTTATTTAACATGTTAGTCAAATTTTTCACCACCAAAATGTCATATTTCCACTGAAATGATATTTCTTTAAGTCAAATTTTAAGCATGGAAGCTGTTGATGTCTATATACATGGATTTTGAATTTTAAGACCTTTATTTAAGCTACTTGCTACTGGAGGAGAAGATGGAAGAATATGCAGCTGGGAGTTTGGCTGCGAAAATGTGCAGAATATGACTAACAAAAGCTCTTCAGCTTCTGTTGTTCGTCATGGAACTAAAAGAAAATCCAGGAACACACTATTGCAACCGTACACTCATTAGTTTCATAAATATAAAATATGAATATGCCTCAAGACATTATTTCTTAATTGTTCCTATTAATTTTTCGTTAATGTATAGTGATAAATTTATATGTTGAAGATGATTCGAGCTATTATGTTGTATCTATCGTTTGCTTTACTGGATAAAGTTTACAATTGGATATCCTTTATTTCATAAAACTCGTTTATGTCAACACTTATGATAAATTTATAAGCGATAACATTATGGTAGAAGAATTTTTTTATCGAAAATTTATTCATTTATTTCAAATCTCCTATAAAAGGTTAAGAAGCGTAAAAGTTTTACAATCCTTTTACCTCGCAAATGCTAAAGCACAATCGGTTGAATTTCTACTATTAGCGATGCATCAGGATAATTGCAATGGTAACTCTCGTAGGCTTTGGCAAACAGCTAAAAAGTTGAAATCACTACTGATTGCCGTTCTGAATGGCTCATTGTTGTTATGAATGGCACCAGTTTACCTTTCGCCATTCAATTTTCGGTAAACTATTTGAAACTCGTTGGGACCAGTTTGCCTTTTCTGTCTACTCTTTTGGTTGAATGGAAAGCTGACTTTTGAAGTACTAGTTCATGTTGACTCCAGACCCAGCAACCTCCGACTGATACTTGACTAATCAATGATCCATCTTTGAGAGATATTTCGATTTTTTCAAGCTCTTAAAAGTAAGGAGACAGAAATTTTAAATTTATTTAGCCCAGATTTCAGTGCAATCGATAAAGCAATATGGTTGAATAAATTCTGAAAGCATTGGGTGAATCATCAAGCAAATTTATTCAAAACAGTACCAAAGAATATAATCGTACTGACCGAAAATTAATACCATTAGTGCAAAATATCTTAATAATTCGTTTATAATTATTCAAGTAATATACCAAAAAAGATGAAAACATGTTGCGACAAACAGTATCAAAAACTGACAAGAATTATATTTCCAGGGGTAGCAAAATCTATGGCATCTTTACAACAGAAGTAGTAGCATAATTTGATAGTCCACAGTAATTAAAACCTCTTATGCCTCTAAAATAACCGCTTTCACCCCATTCAGTTCCCCAACTATTCTTAATAATGAAGTAAGGTATATTATCTTCAACACCATACCCTACCAAAAGCACAGCATGATCTAGCATTTCAGGATTGCAGCCATCAATATCATCTGCTATTCCGTACTTGTAGTATTCCATGCCATCGGCATTTAACGATATCGAGATTGGTCCATTTTTTACCAATGCTGTTGCTAAAAGTTGTTCATACTGTGCACCTAATGCAACGACTTGCCAAGCACCAACATGTGCCACACTATTATCTTGCAAACTCTCCGTAATCTGATCAGTATCACAGGTAGGTGCATCATTGTAGTATCCATCGCAACCTGCACATATAGCTTTATAAGGGTAATTCTCCTCAAGCACAAGACCTCCAGCATTTGCTATATATTGATACGCCTCTAGTGGTAAGCCACCATTGCATCCTTCAGCCAAACCGGGATTCTGGTCACATGCGACTAGCTGTTGTTTTGAGAGTTCATAAACCTCCCCAGTAGCAAGAAACCACTTTCCTTCGACATCACCAACTGTGCTAAAGGTCCAACAGCTACCGCAGCCACCCTGATTTCCGACAGGAGTTTCGTATTCAGTACGCCAATCGAATGTAAGGGGCATGTTGGCAGTGTTATACTCGGCTAACTCGGGATACATGCTACAAGCTGCACAGTCGTCTTCAGTGATCCAACCAACCATATCAGTGAACATATCGACATCACCTAATTTGCTCTGGGATTTTTTTCCAACGAATTTGTCGGCAACCCCGTAAGGTGCAGTATCGATGATCCCCTGTGGCAATGATGCCAACAAGTTCTCATACGCTGAAAACTTCTTGGACATGCGCATCGCTTTGCGCTCTGAATCAAGTATATCAGCAAAATTATTGATTCCGAACAGGGCATATTTATTCGCAGCATTCATTTTATCAATTAAAGCTAAATTCTTTTTAAACGCCTCAAATCTAATCTGTTCTTCGGAATCTGATTCATACTTACGACCATGAACTTCTTTGAATGAATGAAAAAGCTGCATCACATCACCGCCATGAGCTTCAGATATGATTTTCTTTTCGTTTTCAACGCGTTCAAAAAGTGCTATACCACTAATGGACCTGTCATCCATTTGACTTCTTTGAGGTGCTGAAGCCCTTAAATCATGACGAGAAGATATAACGCTGACAAAAGCCACCACGCACAACATTAGCACTACTCCATACCTCCAAGAAAAGTTTTTACTCCTCCCTCGACCGAAATTTTTTCCATTAATTTCAACAAATTCCTCTCTACTTCCTGGAATTTCTTCGTACTTACTCCTTGTTAAAGATGATATCGATTGCAATGATCCGTAAGACATTTTGTCACTATATCAAAGAAGCTATTTCTAAAAAAAGCGTTTTTAGTAGTGCTGCTCTGACATTAATGTCTTTGTCAATACTATGGAATGAAAGTAATTACAAAAGAAATGTTAAATTTAATTTTAAAGAAATGAGAAAAATCCTTATTCGTCCGACAGAACTGCACTTAGGGACACTTCATGAAAATTATTTTCCAAGTTATATATTGAACAGTGCACCGACAAAATATGCCAAGAATTAAGTATTTGAGAACATCATGTTAAATTACAATGAAATCTGTTAAATTGAACACTTCTTTAACTTGTACACCTGTTGAGAGATATTTAGAATGGGCATACTCTTTAGATAGTTCGGATGAACCTCTCTAACATGAATATACTCACCTGTAAGGTAAACACATTCACATAATTTAAAAAAATGGCTTGATTTTTCATATTTTTAGATAAGCTACATGAATAATATCCTGAAACAGAAATTCAATGGGAGCTTGAATGATTGACTGATAATTGCAAAAAGATGAGAATTAATGATATAGTTGTTAGGAATGTAACACAACGGAAACACAAGAAATCTGTGACCGAATGCGTATATTATTACGTCCTAAATTGTGTTGATAGAAGTGAAATAACTTCAATACAGCAAAATATCATTTACTGAAACTTGTTCTCATGTTCTAAACAGAACCTGGTTTTCATAATCAGAACTTAAACTTCAACTTAGTATCAGGAGAAATGTACCACAGCTATACAATAGAACTAATTCCCTTAGGGGTTAATTCCTAGCAATAGTAATTGTCGAGGATATGGAAACATGTCCAACAATTAGTGGTAGTCGGGCAAATGAGATTGTTATTGTAAAAACAGAATATGGAAATTTGAAAGATGAGAAGAATGAAGCTGAAAAGAAGAAACCAGTTACTTGGTGCTAAATTTTACCGAAGTACTAGAACACATGCAATCAAAATAAGAAAAATACCAGAAAAAATGGAATAGAAAACATACAAAGACAATGGTGTATGAGATTATCATTTATGTTGCCAAGAATGAACTTCATCAACACACAAAGCCTTAGCTATTTCTATGCAAGTTGAATGTAGTCAAAAGCAAATGATGTCAATTAGATAAAAAAAATTAGTACGGTAATAGTAAACCAAATCTTACTATGCATCTCTCTCACCACGCACTCTAAGAGTTTCTTGAAATATAGCTCAAAATCTTCTACCAGTTTGCAACAATTAGTCAAATTTACTTTTTGCCTCTAAATACTATCAGATGTAGAATATCTTTTGCAAGAAATCAAAAAGAGTTATTTGCTATTTATAACATATAAAATATCTTCTACTTTAAAGTAGTCACTAGAATTATCTACATAGATGGGTAGAGGTAAACAATGCAAACAATCTGGTAGATTCAAAGTTTTATAATGTGATAAAGCAATATATGTGTTAGGATTGCTATATCCAATAAGGACTAAAATTGGTTAAATATTATCATTTTAAAAGTGGCATCATCGTTAAAACCCCACAGCAATTTATGGCAAGTCATGGTTGAGCTTAGATTATAGAACATATTAATGAGGAGAACCACTTCTGATCATGCAAGTAGTCTTAGTAGTCTTATATTTTAATCTTTGTAATAAACTATGTAGTTATAGCTCCTGGTCTGTTTTATTTTGTCCTATAATGTATTTATTTGTCTTGTCAACAATTAGACTTTGAAATTGAATCTGTTATTATTTACTGAGACAAACAGTAAGAGAGATATTATGAATTGGTTGTATGCTAGTGGATACCTTCAGCTGATACAAAAGAGGGTTAATTTTTTTAGTAGTATGGAATGGTCCAAGTCATTGCAGTCACAATATAGGAGTACACTCCTTATCTATAATCCTACACATGAAAAAGATCCTTCCAATGATATCCACGTCTTTGACATCTACACCATCTTTCATTATTCCATAAAGCATTTTCTCGGTGATTTCCAAACCGACATCTCCAACAAACGCCTGGCGGAGTAACCCCATAACCAAATATCTGGTCAATCCGTACTTGACATTTACTTATTAAAAACATCTCTCACTCTTCTCTGTTTTCATTGCAATTACCCTACTACTGTGCAGAGTATTGACATTAGTTTCAGAGAAGCTCCCTTCCTGTACACATCTAATACACAGTTACTTTACTATTTTTCCTAGTTTTTCATTGTCTTGTTTGTTTGCATGTTGCTTCTTTTTATTTTACAATTGTCACAATATAGGAGCACACTCCTTAACTTTCATCCTTTATACGAAAAAGATCCTTCCAACGATATCCACGTCAGTAACGTCTACACCGTGTCTACCATTCCATAAAACATTTTCTTTGTGTTTCCCAAATCTACATCTCCGATAAACGCCCAACGGAGTAACCCCATAATTCAGTATCTGGCCGATCAGTGCTCGATATTTACAATTAAATAAAAACATCTCTCACTCTTCTCTATTTTCACTCCAGTTATCCTGCTACTGTGCGGAGTAACGTTGTCGCTTTAGAGAAGCTTCCCTCACGCGTATATATAATATCATATCATATAACTATACTATTTTGTCTAGTTTTCTGTATTGTTTTATTTTGCTTTGCACGTTGTGTTGTTTCTTTTATCCAATTCTCTCACAACAATTACCAGTTGAGTTTTGCATATAATCAGTGGTTTTATTGGTCTGCTTACTCAGATATACTAGATTCCTAGCATTCAATTCCTCATATTGCCAATTCTTATTTGCTGAGTATTTTGATGTTTCACTTGCAATCTTCACTTTTTTTCAGTGTTAAAATTATTTTTCAAGAAAGTGTAATCTTTAACTGTATGGGGGGGAGGTTCAGATAACAAATCTAGTGATCCATTAAATACAGGTTTGTAACTGTCATACACAATGAAGATATTTTGATAGCTGAATAAAAAAATGGGTTTAACAAAGCTCTGCCATAGAAGAGATCTTTAACCGTTTTGCCATTGGCTAGCATATATACAAAAATATTGCTCAACCACTTAGTTTATCCTCTTAGCTTGTTTGACAGTCTGACAATGGTAAACTAAAAATATGCACTTAAAGTATGCCATAATTTTTCCAAAGACAAGAACCAGATTTGTGATATAGAAATGGAATCTCTATTGGATATAATATTGCATGAAAAATTGTAAAATTGGACAATTTGATAAAAATTTAAATTAGTTAACTTGAGCAAATTTAAGTACTCTCTTGTTGGTAATAAAATGGCTTGCTTTAACAAAATGATCAATGACAACAAATATAAAATTTTCCTTTCTCATTATGGGTAAATCAGTTATTAAATCTATAGATACTAAATGCCAAAAGCAAGACAAAGTCAGCAATGGGGCAAGTAAACAAGCATGTTTTTCACTCTCAGGTTTGGCTTGAGCACATAATTCATAGGATTCAATACATGCTTCATAGTCATGGCAAGAAGGGCCATTGATAACATCTTTAAACTAATTTGAACGCCTTTTGACTTTGAGATAACTGACAAAGGACAAATCACAATGTCAGAATTTCCGTTTCATGGAACCAGGAATAGCTGCAATTTTGGTATAAATGGCAATTATCCATGATTCAAAAATACTTTTCTTTATAGAACTTATAAAGCATTCATTATTAAACTGTGCTAAATGAGATGAATTTGAGTAGAACTAGAGTATCTTGAGCATGAATTATTGTAAGGAAATAACCCCCTTAGGGTTTAGTTCTATTATGTAGGTGTGGTAAGTTTCAGTTCAGATTATGAGATGGAAGTTTTAGTTTAAATTATGAGAACAAGAGTTTCAGCAAGTGGAATGCCAGTTGGATAATATTTCATTGTATTAATGAATTCATCTTATTTCTAGCAACATAACTTAGCATGCAATAATATACGCATCCTATGATGGGTTTCTTGTGTTTCTGTTACGATTTGCATTCCGAACAATTGTGCCCAATTTAAACTTTTCTTTTGACAGTAGTGCTTGTTGTCAGCACTGGACTTGCAGATCATTTTGTTTTAATTAATACTCTATAAAGCAACTCAAAGTATCGGGTTTCTAACTTAAATGCTTAGATGAAATATAACCTGAAAAATAAAAAAATCTGTGAAAATAATGAGATTTTTGCTGTCTTTATTTAGTGTAAACTGTTGTCTTTACTTAATTACAAGATTTTGTACCTTTGTGACATTTTTTCATTGCCATGATTTATTCCCAGCAATGCACAATTAATAAAACTAGTGTAATGCTATTACATGAACTTTCCCATTAGTTTTTTCTTTCTTTCCTGAGTTAATTTGTATATCATCTTTACTTGGTTTTTGATGACACTTGTCTAGGTTTAAGTACTTGATGAGCTAAATTTTATTTATATCCACACAATCTAATCAAGGTCAAATTAGGGATGAATCATGGGTAGTTGAGTCATGATTATCTCAGTAGAGTTTAAGTTAGAAACAAAACGATGATGCTTAAATAATTTAGTTAATAAATGAAGTTATGAAGGAAAGTTTTTTGGGGCGTAATGTTGATATTAAAGAAGCCTTTTATGTTCATATTTTACATTACTTGTAGAGTCATTCTCTCTTCTTTTTGTGCTTCCTAGTACTTCATTAATTGACTAGAGCCTAACAGTTGTCTCTGCTGAGTAAAAACTTGTTAGAAACATGAAATACAACAATGTACAAGAAAATGTGACAGAAATGTGTATGCTTATGCACTAATTGTGTTGATAGAAGTGAGCTAACTTTATCAAAACAAAATATATAATGCTACTGGCATCTGTGCAGCCAATTTACCTGGAACGTCATAAATGAAAACTGACTGCAGCTATAAAAATAGAACTAATCCCTATGGGAGTTAACTCCTAACAAAACTCATGAAGCCACTATGCATCGATTCTCAGAAAACTATAAACTGTTTTACTGATTTGGTATCATAGATGATACAAATTTGGTAATAAAGCTTTATGCAGTTTATTAGAAGTCCCAAAAACATAACAAATATAGTTACTTTAAAGGGAATTTTAAAATTTAGATTGTACATGAGAAAATAGCTTTACATAATGAGTATAGTTTAATTTGTCAGTCTACAACCAGAAGGTGTATTGCAGCATTTTTAGTCTTAATCATGTAATCTTATCATTCTGATTTCAGCACAAACTCATGAGTAAAAATTATATGTTACATCCTGATTAGTCATGAAAATGAGTGTCTAAGAAATAATTTGAGAATAGCAAAGGCTTTGATTAACGTTGTCATTACCAATACAAATTGATGGCCAAGTCAGCAAAAGAAAACTTTGATCTGTCAGAGATTTATTTCTGTGTGCAATCTTTACATCATAGAAAAAACAAAGTATTTACACTGTAATAAGATTTTCATTTATATTGTGTTGCATAAAAAATATGCAGCATTTGCAATATATTACAATTCAAATTTCCAGGATATACTACTCTAGTACCTCTTATTTAGTTGCTTTTCCGAATATCATGTTACCTTGAATTCAACATAATTTATGAAATTGTTAAAACTATTCTGCAATAATTTAGATTTTAAAACACATTAGAAGATTTACTAAGAATCTATGCAGCCCTTGATGTTGGCCACATACAGCCTGCATAAAATTTTTATTATTTCACTTTTTACAATCTTTACAACAGTTATCCCAATACACTTTTTCTCGATGACTTTTCTTGCATATTGCTGAGCTGTTGTTGGCATGTCTTTCCTTTTCTTTCAAAGTCATGTGCTTAAAGAAATATATTTGTTTTATATATTTCTCTTTTCTTGAATATTCTCTTTTGTACTGACATTGTGATTTTATTACACTGCATGCTTGAGTTAACTTTTCCTGTCAAGTACTTGCAAGCTGTGTTGCACACTTTTTTCATAATACTTTCCTTTTTTCTTGTTTTTTGCTTTTTCTTGACTCTTCTTTAGGTGAGCAGTTTTTACATAATTATCAGATTCTTTCAATCTTGCTTTGCTCCTTCTACATTTTGGGAATATTTTTGTGTTCTCCTGTTTGATTGCATTGTTTTTTGTTGTTAGAAATCAATCAATTAAAGACTATTTATATAAGCAATAATTAACATAACCAGAAACCCAAAGAAGACACATACATCCAATAATGTATTAGTCCCTATTCATGTGTTGATAAGATTGATTCTTGGCAATAAAGTATTACTTAAGAGCACACGCATATGAGAACACACTTATAAGAACACTCTTTAAGAGAATGTACTTTACAAGGATGCACATATAAGACAAATTAAGTCCATAGAGTCACAGTTCCATAACAGATCACGGCGAAACAGATCAGATCCTAACATTTGTGTTCATTTCTCTTTACAACTGATTCACTGTCACATGTATAGTGTTGTTTGGAACTGAAATATCCGTTTCAATATGTTTATAATATTATCCTTCATGTGATCTGGTCTCAGTTTGATGAGCCAATCCACAATCCGAAACTGGTTTTGTTTAATTTGATATAATATCTGATGCAGGCATCTGCACATGTGTTAGGAAAATACCAACACAACAAGTAAACAAGAACAGAGACAGCATTTGATATTTACCTACATGTGCTGTTAAAAGTAAGTGTAATACAAACAGACATTTGAGCATAAATCATACAGTATATATTACTGCATTGCTAGAAGTGAACTCTAGCAATGCAAGACAGACAATTATTCAATCATATGATGGACAAGTAGTAATTGCGCTGTGGCACTATTCCATTGGCTAAAGTGAGAACATGATTTCATCAGTCAGAATTCTTAAACTGAAAACAGAAACAATGATGCAGCTAACATAGTTATAGGATTAACCGTTAACCGGTTAATTCCTAACAGTAAGACAACTTTTGCTGCACACAAAACATAGTAGCATGAAGAACAGGGTTCAGTTCTTTGAAGAATCTTGTAACTGAAGTTGAAACCAAACTGAAACTAGACTGAAACTGGAATGAAAAGAACAAATCATATTGCAGCTACACAGAATAAGAACACCCTTAATGGAGTTAGTTCCTCACAATATGTAGAATATATATATATATTCTTCATTTACTTACCCTTCACACATATTACAATTGACTCTGCTCAATTTGATATAAGCCACCTCAACTATGTACAAATTAAAGATACATAAATCATATATGAAGAGGATGCTAGGAGTTTCCACCACTCTCATACTTGTAATTTTAGCCTAGGAGCTTCTAAATAGTGGCAATTCAATATCATATATTCTATTGACTTCATTAGGCTAATGCAATGGCCTAGCCATTCTTAAGCAAATGCAGGCTCTGTAACGCAAAATGTGCTTAAAGAAGTGACTGTGGTCGCCACCATTTGCTACTTAGAAAATATTGGCATCTCAAAAGTGTTTCCGTTAAAAAATTCCTGCAATGACAAGTAAAGAATCGAAGACCTTTGGAGATTTAATTTGATTGTCACAGTTTATCACAATTTTCTGTAGAATTATTTCTTATATTGAATATTGGACTATTATAATTGACAAAATATCTCACGAAAAGCCATAATTAACGCGTATAGATAAGGCTTGTCAAAAATTATTACCAGACATCACAGACATTGATATACTGTTGGTAAAACTTTCTCTTTTATTGTTGTTTGGTCTTATACTCTACGAATGCAAAAAGAGTAGCTCTATTACCAGTTCTAGTTCGTCACTCTTTATTGAAAAGCAATATAGTCCAACGTTGAATCTAACATTCGTTGCAACTTTTTTAGTAATTGTTTGTCTCCGTCAAGTTAAAGTTGTAGTAGTGAAAGTTAGTTTTAGTTTTTGTAACATTGCATTGATTATTTTAGAGACTATCGTAACCTGATTCAGAGGATGTGCCGAAGAAATGTAAATCATGTTCACTTCTCCGAGCCTTCTGTTACACCGAAAGGGATTCTACACATTGTGGAAGAGATCAATTTTTATGGACTAGTTACAATTCTATTGTTCAATTGCCACAGATTGCTGTCTCGTTTTCTCATGCCTGAAGACAACAATGTATTTTTATCGTGAGACTTACACATAAAATTACAAGCTATTTTTTGTTTTTTGGTAATGTATATAGCCATAGATATGAAGCGACGCACGACAAATGAATGAAATATATGGTTTTCCGCTGAAAACTGAAGATAATGCTGTTCGTTTTTTTGCATTGCATATCTCGTATTAGCTTTGTATTGAAAAATGCATAGAAATATCATTTCTGTTTTAAATATATTTTTTTTCAAAATTCATTCTGAACTTCATATGGTAGGAACAATTTTCAGAGATCATAATCCTGAGAATATTAATTTTTTTCAAGGGTCTATGGACTTTTTCAGAGCTACTGAACAAAGTATTTCAACTTCGAAAATTTTGTCCTTGTATTTATTTTTGTAAAAATTAATGTTCACAGTTTACTGTAGTGCATTTATATTAATGAGCATATTTTTATCCGATGATGGAGAAGCAGATCTAAGGTTTCCACAATCCAAGGACTCAAGCAAATTTTTTACTCCGCATGCGGCACGACCTATATCGAAGTAGGAGTTCAATTCATCGACTATTTTAACCTCTACGGAACATAATTTTTTTAGCTTCAACAAAAATACAAAGTATCTAAAGGGTGATTATAATTCTGAGACTGGCGATAATTCTCTCCAATTCGACAAGCTGTTTTCCAGTGGATGACATTCAATTTATTATCATACATTCTATATATTTTAGCGAAAAGAAGGCAATAATATTTATACTTTTTTTAAAGTTTATGTCAAATAATTATAAAGTCTGCGCGTATTTAGTTCTCATGCTTACTATTTCAATATAAGATTTCACTTCAAAAAAATATAAATGTAGAAAAAAGAAGTTTCCGATTAACGTAAATAATTTAATGTGAAATTTTCGGATTATGTTTAAAATTTGTACCATCACTTAGATTATTATTAAAATGATCCAATTAACTGCAATATATATATATATACCACCTCTAGAGCCTGTTGCATTTGTTCAGTGATGTCATTAAATAGAAGTCAATAAAAAAATTTAAATTTTGTATTTAATGCACTAAGATTAATAATTTAAGTTCCAATATATATCTTTCCATCTAAATAAGATTACATCACTGAACAAAAGCTGGCTCGCTACTGTACGTGCATCGTAGACAAGTGAAAATACTCAAATTTTTTTATCTGATGAGTCTAAGGATTTGAAATTGGGCCAATATGAGATAGAGGACTTCGTTGTAGACGACAAAAAACTTCCGATCCTATGACGGGCATTTGCTTACATCTGCATTATTTTTCGGGGTATTTACTATCTGAAAGAAACACTTATGCTTCTGTAGAGCTTGTGGTAGTACAAGAAAGTTGAATCTGACAGTGCCCAAATATTTCAAACTTATGTGGCCTCAACATCCTTTTTTGATACATTTTAGTAAATATAAAAGCAATCTATCTTCAAAATAATTTTGATTACACCTATTTTAGACAGAATTTGCACAAGTTTAAATCTGATGAAGCTCCTAATGAAAAGCACCATATTTCAATAATTTTTTAAGCAGCCCAAAATTTCTGAACCTTTTACCTATAACTGGGACCACCTGCATAGGCAGACAGACCATGGACAAATGTCAGGATAATTTTATCATTTTCCAACTGGAAACGTCAAATATCTAGTTGGAACGTGAAACTCGAACTGCCATCGTAAATTAGCAATTTTCTTATGTTGAACAACGTTAGTTTCATAGATACTAAGTCATGAAATTTCGATCCCATATTGATCTTGCATCAATTAAACTAAATGATTAACCTAATCTAGATTTCAAAAAATTGACTCATCCTATGGTTGACTAAATGTCAAAGAATGCAGCAAAACATAGCAATACAACTAAATTTAAGTAGTTGGTTATGGGCATTTTCACGTAGCTGCTATAGTATTTGGGCTATATCTGAAATGCAAGTTGCACCAGAGTTTTTTCTTGCTCTAGGACCGTTTCAAGATTATTTGTACATTATTACAATAGCCCATGAGGCCATAAGCTCTCTTGTGAATTTCCATTCTTATCTAATGGTCTGTCTTTCCGATTGCTACCATCCTGCTGCTGTTCGTTCCCAAGCACACTCACAGGGTTCTGGTTCATTCTTTGCTGATTTTTATCTTGCTGATTAAAAGCTTGGAAGCTTTCACTTCGCTGCTGCACAAAATTCGACGGATTCATCTGCATACTTGCCGATGATTGTTTTGGTGGTGCTGCTAGGCTTGCAAAAGGATTTGGAGGGGCATTAATTGCCGTTGTATAAGTCGAAGCATGATTAAAAGATCCAACCGACTGTGATCGTGCGTTTGACCCCATTGTATAAGGCTGGAATCTAGTCTGCACACCCCCTGAAGTGCTATTATTATTGTAATCATTTTGTCCATATCCTTTGTTCATATGACCAAATACCATAGGATTATTATTTATACCCGTTTGTTGTTGTTGCTGGAACATATTATTTGAAGTGTTCATGCTACTTCCGGAGCTATATAATGCTCCGAGATTGGCCAATAAACTCTCACGTTTGTCAACCTGACTTGGTGGTTGTATCCTGGGATTTGATTCAAGCATTGCAGATGATACCAAACCAAAATCAGGTGCACTTTGTGACCATTTAGCATCCTTGTTTGGTTCTTGAAAAGCTGCAAAAAAATTTACATTATTGGTGCTACTGGAGCTTTCAATATTTAACGGCTCATTGATTGGCACTGAGAAAAAATCATCTAGCAAGTTAATTTCTGTATTTGCATGCGAAGTCGGTTCAGGATTCTTAACTTTTCCTGGTGGTGGGGGCAGCATAGGGTAATTTTTAGGTCCAGAATCAGAATCCTCAGTGGAAAAATCATCATCCAACAAGTTAACTTCAGGTTTAGATGCAGTGTAAAAGTTTCCAGTTAATGTTTTCCTGTGTATATCTAGGGCAGATTCTAATGAATCTTTAGCGGCAAAAAGACGTCCCAGTAAGTTAGGAGACTCTTCAGATTTTGCTGCTATCAGATGAACAAGACTAGGCTGCAGAGCCTCAATTTGGGCAACAAGATCAAGCATTAACTGCAGAAGAGAAAATAATTTCATGAAAAAGTGAATACAAATGCATATTAAAAAATGTGAAGCCACCTCATCATTTTCTGTATCATTCAAAGAAGTCTTGGATTTGGCAATATTACTGAGCATCTCCGCTGCAGTTTCCACGGAAGTCAACAATTCACTCTCCTCTAAAAATTACAGAATAACAAAATTTATTCCTATAATCGTTAACAATTCAGTATCATCCCAAAATTCGCCGTTATGCACATATGAATGTACGCTAAAATTATTAATTTTGAAACAGTTTCATACCAACAAAAAATGACAATAGTTTTATTGAGAAAATAAAAAAAATTCTTAAACCCATTCACCTGAAGTAAGTCCTTCACCTTGAGTTTTATAACTTTCACTCTGGTGATCTAGTAAACTCCCTGGTCCAGCAGGTTCAAGTACAGGAGGTCTGTCAACCTGATACTGGGCCTCAAATGGTAAACCTTCCTTTCGAAGTATGTGGTATGTTTCTACAAACAGAGGAAGTTCTTTCCGTTGAGGTAAAAATGCTTCCCCCCAAGACTGGATTAAGTCCAGAGTTTTGTTTGCAACCTTACATTAAATCAATAGAAACAAATCACTTAATAATCTTAAATAATAGTGCTTCAAATTTATTAAAACTACTTGTGAGACTTGTTTTCAGAATGTACAGGGATCAACTCACATGTAAAAAAATACAAATATTGAACTTGTTCATTTTCATTTATTTAAAAATAATACCTGTATAGTTTTAAAGCTAAAAAATCTATAATTATAAATTATACACTTGACAAGCGGCCATTAAGTAATTTTTTATATGAGACCAAGCTTAAATTGGAGAACCATTAATACAAAGAAAACCAATCACATTCAACACTTTTACAAATGTTGTTCACAGCATAGCTTTCTTTCAGCTAGATTTAATGAATTGCTTTAAGGAGTTGAGCTAACTCTTAATAGCACGCCGTATTCGCCCAACTGGCATATAAAATATCTGCTTGATGATGGGTCGGAATATTACAATGCTCGGTCTCTAAATTTTCCGCAATTTATGTATAAATAATTTTTTTAAAGTCAGCTAGTAATTAAGAATAACACCAGATTTCATATTTAAAAATTATGTTGATAAAATATATTTTAGATTGATTACCTGAAGGCTTTCTCTGCGCGTGCGAGTGCAGTGTTTTTTTGCTAAAACCGTCATATCCTGCATAAATCCTTCTTTTGCAATTTCACGGTGCAATGGATATGTGCAATTCTTGACCAGAGTCTCGGTAAGTGTGCTATTCAGCGAAAAAAAATTTCATTAAAATTTTAGAGATAATTGATAAAATTTAGAAACCTACAGTGCAAGCATAACCACCGTTAGTGACTTATGTGCAAGTTTTTTGCGAATTGCCCGGACAGTTTCAGAAATCACAGTTTTACTCCTGGTGTTGTTAATCTCATCAACTAGTCGCATATTAGCAGTCCAGTCTGTTGATGTATGAAACTCATTGCAAGTATCATCTACAAGGCGGATAAGTGTATCTAAAAGGTATAGGAAAAAGAAAAATTAAAATTAAAGGCAACTAACGTGCGAAAGTGTCCAACAAACGAGAATTCGACACTTTCAAAAGTGCATGAAAAACTGCATTTTGGAGATAAAATCTCTGAATACACAACATCTAACTGATACGAACCACAAAGAATGCGATCCGATTCGGCCATAGACGGTGGAACAATTCGCATGATTGGAACTCCATTAAGAAACATGCCAGCAATTTGAAAACTAATGAGCTAATACAAAAATTTTCTATGATTGTCGCATTAGCATAAAAATTCAAGAAATACTATAGAGAAAAACTTTGGTTTTGCTTGAAAATTAGATTTTTTGTCTATATAGCAAATTGTGTTCGGGGAATCTGTCGTACCGATAAATTGTTCAGTCTCGTACAATATCGATATTGATCATTGAACTGCCAATTCGATTAGGTTGTTATTCCAAACCTTCAGTTTCTCAAATACATATCAGTAATCGGTTTATTTATGTAGCGGCATTCAATGTTCGATGATCACTTAATAAGTTTAGTTTTTTGAAGTCAGATTGATAAAGAAACAAATGAAACTTGAAGAGCAAAATGCTTACGCACGCCTTTTTCTTAACTTGCAGAATCTTTATAAAAATTCTTGGTAACAACAAAATTAATATCCGATTCATATATTTCCTATTTAACTAATTACATTGCTATCATCTTTTGCTCTATCTTGAAATACAACGATGAGCTATTGCGATGACTTCACCGATGACAAGCGAGATCATGCGAAGACTTTCTCTGTTGTGTATGGCGTTGGAGTTGTAGGTTAGTTAGCTTCTTTATAAGATATATAATATAATGCAACAATTATCAAACTAATTGAGCTTTAAACTGATTGAAATATTTTTCTTTAGGTGCTCTAGCAGGTCTTCTTTTGGGTGGTCCAGTTCTTGCCCTTGGATTAGCAGCTGTTGGTACAGGTGCCGCTGTTGTTCAGAGTCCAGGAACACTAGGCGGAGATATAGCTCGAAGTGTTGGTCAACTCGCTGTTACAAGGTGGCGCTTGTTACTCATATTGTAACTTTTATTATTGGTTTATACTCATATTTTTGGTCTCCAACAGTTTCGACAAAGCGATAGAAATCGAACGAGAGCATGAAGTTGTTAAGCACATTCAATCGGCTTCCAATCAAACATATAAGAAAATACTGGATTTTGACAAAGATCTTAATATTGTTGAGCGTGGTAAAGCAGGGATAGTAAACTTTGTTAAAAAAGCAGATGAGATGAATCGAAAACATAAAATAACTGAAAATATTGGTCGTGCAGTTCTTGATACTCTGGATAAAGCGAATCGAGCACTTGATTCATCACATGGTAGAAACATATTGGACACAGATTAAAATAAAGTAGCATAATATAATCGCGCATCGCATTTAGTTAGCAGATTTATATAATTTAAGAAGCGCAGCAATGCACATTTTAAATATTACGTTCATTTTGTGTTATGCGTCAAAAGTGTTTGCAAATATTTTCGAGTACCACAATCGAATAACATGTGACATAAATGCAATGAATAGCCATTAAACGTTTGTCAAATGCACTAATTTTTATGCTACCATTTATTTCATGATACACCATTACAAGCGCAATGAAAACCTTACCATAAATACTTTAATTCCACAAAGTAATAAAATAAAATTATTATTCTGGAAGTTATACCATTGTGGCATTGGAAATATCTCACCTGCTATTTCATTTTAACAAAGAAAATATAGACTACCAATGATATAATCATTGCTCATCTTGTACAGAGTGAAAATTTTCAAGGTTTATTTCTAAATATCTAACCCCAAGTTCGAAATAAGCATTAATAAGATTTTGCACTAATTGAAAATATTTTATTGATTCAAATATTATTTCAACAGTTCAAGTATTAGAAAACAATACGTTCATCAAGAACTGCTAACATATGACATTATTCTTGCACTCTGTTAGTGCGAGGCAAGGTGAAAGTTGCCCCGATAACATTAATTTCGCAAGAGATTGGTGTGATGAAGTGATGGCTGCAGTATCTAAATCTATTTTCTCTGGTTCTGCTTTACATAACAAAATGTATGTTCGTACAGCAGACACAACTTGGGGTTACCTAATTGAGCATTTACACTGAGTAAATATTCACTTGGTGATACATGTGATATAAATTCATACATTTTGCGCGGAAGTTAAGTTAGGCTATGTAAAAATATTCTTGTTATCAACCATCAATTAACATAAACGTCTCCATTGTTCACAAAACTGTCTCTCAAACAAAAAGCTCAAAACGATCGAAATTAGGAAGCATTCGTCCTTAATTAATATACTGGGCTTGCCAGATATATTTCGAAAAGCATTGTGTTTTAAATTTCATTACCATTATTTAACTAGAATACCTGAAATAAAAATATTCATAGTACAATGTAAGACATATATCCTTTGTTGGAATGATGCATAAAATTTTCAACTTCATAACAAATCAACATTTTGTACCTGGGAGTATTGAATTTTTTTCCATATAAAGGCTTACATGAAGTAAAAACAGTAGCAAACAAAGATGGCTAGTGGGAACATTAATTTTATTGAATTTTTCAGGCAGTTCAAAATCAGATTGTCTTAGCTGTTGAGAGAATTTAAGTCCATGGAATGTACATGTTGGTATGTTTATAATATTCTGGTATTATAGCAAGGGAGATGTTAGTAGTAGAATGGTTTTTATAGTCCCATTTACAAATGTTTGTAGTCCATCTTGCGAAGTTCGACAAATGAATCGGTAATGCACTTAGTTATCTAATGATAAGTTATTCTCATGTTAGTATTTGAGTATATTCAGAAGAATAGATAACTTTGAAAGGTATTGCTACAATGTTTCTGTCAGTTACTATTCAGTTAATGCATATTGATAATTTGACATAGTGAACAAACAGTATTATTCATTTCAGGCTTTGATAGGTATAAATATATTTTATCTTTGAATTTTTTAGGGCCTTGATGATGCTTCTATAAAATATTTCAGAAAATGATCATTAGATGGCATCTCTCTGGCTAATTGTTTGGTACAGTTGTTCATTACTTTGTCCAAAAAAAGTCCTTGCATTTAGCTTTGGTGCTAATAAGTCCGAGAGTGAATATAAAGCATTGGGTTTTAAGATATTTCAATTCTTTGGATCATCTAATTTTGCCTTACAACTTTTAGTGCAATTGGTAAATAAAAAAGAGAAAAGCTCTTAGTCTGTATTTTTATAGCTGATCTTGCTTCAAACTGAATTTATGGTGGTTTATGTTCTATAGAGTTTCTGCTTAAAAACTGTAGAAACATAATTTCAGTGCAATGTTATGTTTGCAAATATTAGAAGCATTTGAAATTGAGAATACATCACAAAACATAGTATTTGTTTCCTCAAAAGATACAAAATTTATTGAAGCAAGTAAAAAAAGATTTTAAAAAGCATTTTAGTTCACTATGTTCATTTTTTATTTGAAGGAATTTTTATCTAACTTTATCAACCATTAAAAAATTAAAAATTGCAATTATTGATGTGGATTTAATCAGATCTTAGTTTTGTGATTATTTCGGTTTCATGCGTTTTATGTACAGTTTGGACAACAGCAATAAGTTTTCACTAATGCTAAAACTCTAAATCATTTTGTGCTTTTTAGAGGTGTTTTGTATATTTATGTGAACTGATTGGTTTTTTTATTAAAGAAATAAACTTGAGAATTGAATCTTAAACTTATTCAATTATTACTTTCTTGTTTTCTTTGTGTTCAGTTTTAAAAGTTTTTGAATTTGTTTCATTACTTTTCCATGAATAATTGGTAAAAATTTTTCAGGAAATCTGGAAGGAAAATTCATAACAATATTGAGATTTAGAAAAAATTGACATAGTACTTTGAGTAAGGCTTTCTAAAGCTGTCATTCATGATCTTACTTATAAAATTTAGTGCTTGACAAACTTTTTTGTAGGTTTCATTGAGTATATATGAATTGGTTGTAAGTGAAGTTTGGTTACAAGTCATGCTGACATATCTTGATGCTGGTAAGAAAAGTTTTGTACTGCTGCAAAATTCATTGTTGTAAAATGTCTATGAAAAAGGTTTTAGTTGTCTAAACTAAATCACTCAACTATTTAATCAAACCAAGCCAATGCCAACATTGAGGAATTTAAATATTACAGAATTGCTGCAGCACAGAATATATGTTTTGCAGAACAGCATTGGTGCTAAAAAAAGGTAAAAAATTTTTGTTTAAAGTTCTAATTTGTTCATTTTTGTTGATGCTTTTAGTAAGTTGCTTGTTACTCTTTTAGCAACGTTTTATGCACTTTTTTAATACAAATTAATTAAAATTGTAATTGAATATTAATAGCTGATTAGTAAAAACTTTGAATACATCTTATAACTTTGATAAGTACTTGAGATGAAGTAGCTGTTGAAGTCTGCATTATCAAACTTTGATAAATTCATGCTCAACTTAGGAAAATACAAACACAGCAAATAAACAAGAAAAGAGACAGTATTTGATATTAACCTACATGTGTTGCTGAAAGCAAGATAACTTTTATAACACAAAACAAAGTAGCATGGAGAACAGGGTTCAGTTCTTTGAAGTATCTTAAAACTGAAACTGAAACCAAACTGAAGCCAAACTCAAAACTAAACTGAAAACCAAACTAAAAACTAAACTAAAGATCATTAACAAACTATTTTGCAGCTATATGGAATGATAAGAACTAACCCTATTGGAGTTAGCTCCTAATACAACGTTCAATATATGACTTTTACAAGTGGACAATGCAAACTAAGCACCTCAGATATCAGCAAATATATAGAAATAAGTATTTTAAGTTATATTAGAGACTTTGGCTGTGATAAGATGTTGCTACTGATAACTTTAAAGACATATAATTGATGTTGTGCTATTCCATTCTTACACTGCAGTTTGTCATTCTTTACTTAAATTTTTTTTTACTTTTTAAATTTTAGCAAAAATCCTGAATGTGCAGTTCAAATCTCAATTCATACACTACTGCAATTTCATAGTTTTTAAGAGCCTTTATTGAACAGAAATTATAATTTCAGTTTTTCAGCTTTTGATACTTTTTAGAAATGTAATTTTACCTTCAAAAATACATTTATTTAATTTTAAAAAAATATTATTACTTTTTTTGCATTACTATCTAAAATGAGTATTGCCATCTCTGTGGTGTTCTTTCTGACCTACCATACTACATCATCTACTCTTCTATTTCATTATATTGGCATACTTTATTCTTACTTTTCATTATTTTTAGTTTATGATAGCATCTTTGCTTGTTCTGCTGTAATTTCTGTATTGCAGCAATGGCTTCTTTCTGTAGTATTCGCTTAGCAAATATTCAGCTGATAGGAATTTACCGGTTAACAATTAATCCTTTATTTATGTTAGTTGCATCACTGTTTCTCTTCTCAGTTTAAGAATTCCCACTGCTGACATCATGTTCTCACTGCTGACATCATGTTCTCACTTTAACCAATGTAATAGTATTACAGTGCAATTACTAGTTGTCCATCATGTAATCAAATAATTGTCCATCTTGCATTACTAGAATTCACTTCTAGCAATATAGTAATATATACTGTATGATTTATATCTAAATGTCTGTTTGTATTACATCAGCAAATACTACAAAAGCATAAATAGCAAAGCAAGTTATCCATTTATGTATCTATATATACATACATATGTATGTGTTAGTTGGCATGCTGCTCTTTTGACAAGTTATTTGACTAATGATATTTTCAAAATTTAAGCACTTGATATAGTACTAAGTGTTTGATTCTCCTTGACTTATAGAAAGAAACTTGCAATGGTGATTATAATTTGATGGAAATACATACAAGGTCAACAACAGTACCTATAAGCATATTTTTTGTTAAACAAAAATTAACATTCTAACATCAATATTTTCATATTCTATCAGATGCCTACTTTCTATGCAGTTCAGTTACATAGAATCTAATTTGATGCTTGAGCAGAACAAAGTAACTAAAATTAAGCTATATGCTCCAACCAACGCTTAGCCACAAAGTTATAAAACTTTTGGCTCAAATTTTGAAATGATCAACTGTAGTATTTGTCTGAATATAAAAGTACTCTTGCTTCTACTTTGACTCAATGGTGTACCCACTGTTCAATACCAAAATTTTTAATAGATTTCAAAATGCGCAGTTAAACAGATTTGAGTATCAATGTAAATGCTAAAATCTCAGTCAAAATAAAATTTTGAAAGCATTGTTCAAGATTAAAGTCGTTAATATACTTAAAGATTTTTTATTAAAAACAACAAGTATTCAACAAATTTAATTGGCAAATCTGAATCAGAGAGTTACAGATGCCAACCTTACACAATTGAACAAGATCTTCATAAACTGAACTAGAGTTTTAAAGAACATGGTGCAATTATTGATTATGATGCACTCTTAAAATGTGTTGTAGAAAGATGGAATTTTATGCATACAGGATCAAATTTAACTGCATACATACAAAGTCTAAATTGAACAAAACTCAAAAGTTTATGAAACAAATAGATAAGGCATAACTGATCAGCAACAGTCATGTAAAGTATTTTTAGATTGCTAATACTGAACAGTGCACATGATTTAAATGTTAGGTTACTTGTCACATTGATCAGACTTCAGAAGCTAAAAATGATATTATTGTTAATTAATATCACCATAATACTGTTGGATCATTTACAGCAGTTTCAAATATTTTCATTGGACTGAAATTGCTGTTTTAGTATTTGTAATACCAACTTTACTTTTTATTAGAAAATCTGAAGGGATTTTAACACTTTATTAAAGCAAATAGAAGAACAAAATTTAGTAAAATACTTATGCCAAGAAACTTAATTTCTTGCCTGCAAACTTTGCGTTGATAGATAATAATAGCAAATTGGATTATGTCAATACCAAATATAATTAATGGAAGTAACTGTTAGGAATTAACTTCCTCAAGTACTATTTCTGTTTGTAGCTGCGGTACAATTCAGAGAGATTTGTGCAACTATATGGTTCAAGAGGATTTGCACAATTCTGGTTTGAGGAGAGTCACTTTGGTAGAAGTTCAAGGAGAGTCATACATTTATCAGCTTACATGTATTTTGTGTTGATAGAATGTTCTCACTTCTATCAACGCAAATCATTGAATGTAACATATCTATACTAATTATTGTCCATTTCTTTTTGTGTTCCAAATATTACATTCCTAATAGTGCCTCAACAATTTGAAGTTATTTGTAAAATTTGATGATAATGTAAGTATGTTCCAAATTTAACTTTTAATGCAGCATATTTTCAAATAACACTTTCAAAATTGAGTTGATGAAAATTCACAGCCAAAGAGAATATGTATATATGTCAATTTCTTTAGAATGCTTGAATTGATTGCTTGAAGTTATACTTGCAATTTACCAGTATCCAAGAAATAGTGCTATACAACATTACTGCTTTATTTTTAAAGACCAAGGACTGATGCACTACAACTTCATAAATTACTACCTTTTTACCAGGGACTACACTATGTTAAAAGTTCTATACAGACAAAGCTATTCAATGCACAATGCTGAACTATGATAACTAGAAAATCTGGGCAAAATAGGAGATTTGTAATTGATAAAGACTATTCACTGCATAATAAGAACTTGAGAAGCTCAACCTGTGTGATTGGAAGTGAATCTTCCAATCACTTACAGCATAACAAAAGCAGCTATAATTGATTGTATAATTCATATGCTAACTTAGAGACATGCTAGTCATTCTAATTACGTGTTAGGACTTAAGCGATTATAGTTGCACGGGTTTGAATCAAGCAATGGTTCAAGATGCTCTAATATTAGGATAAGTGCATTGTTGTATATTTTGTAGTAATATTCATAATAAGTACTACATTGAGAGTAGTAATAGTAGTAGTCCGGTGCCATGTATAATTCGACTTAATTCGTGTAGTTTATTTGCATTATGTTGTTTCCGCTTCAGTGGCGGAAACAACAACTTAATAATACGTGTTTCCTGTTGATTTTTTTTTGTTTCCTGCTGTAGTTTATCCTGGTAACTCAGAATTTTGTCCTTGTTTGGGCAATAATCTCATCTTGTTCGTTTTACCCCTTTTCTTAGTCGTCCGTTTGACAACACGTTCCTGACATTAAGTACAAATAATATTAGTCTTCTTCAAATGCAGCAATCCTAACACACTGTTAGTACTTTTTATCATACTATCAAGGGAGAACATTAGTCATAGTTTTTTCACAAATAATGCTTTCAATAAACTTAGTGGGCTAAAATTTTTCTGTAATTACTTATAATTTTTTTGTAATTTGCAAGCTATGCAATTGTACCACTTATATTTATTGACTGGACAATACAGTGCATCAAATCTAGTCTTCTATTTGACTGCCAACAAGATATTTTAAAACTGCACAAGTTTTAAAAGGAAGTTTTTACTGTGAAAAGCTCAGCCAGCACAAAGTATTTGAGACCTGTTGAATTTCTCAACTTCTCATTTGAGTAGTTTTTGCATTACAATTTCTATCAAATTGTGCATTAAAAATGATGAAAGAGAATATTATGAGAAAAATGTATACTAAAAAAATGTGAAACTGAAAATTTTTTTTTTGTGATGTGAAGTGAGCTGAGAGTCTAACTTAATGCACCTCAATCCAATTAGTAAGTTTTTCTACTTGATTTTTTGGCAGTTATACATTACAGTTTCATGGAAATTTGCATTATACAAGAAAAGAAACATCCAGAACGCCCATTAAAAACTCCTGAAATTTTATTGTTTGTTGCACAGGGTGTGCTATGAGTCTTGTCACAATATAGGAGCACACTCCTCAACTTTCATCCTTTATACGAAAAAGATCCTTCCAACGATATCCACGTCAGTAACGTCTACACCGTGTCTACCATTCC